>WHYT01000111.1:20644-75843 GCA_009806455.1 Tetrax tetrax
TTTCTTCTTCAGCATCCGGTTATTCATTCTGTCTGTCATCAAATAGCGCCTGGGCTTCTGCTAAAACACCATCTGGATCAGCTAGTTCAATCTAAATAAAAAAAATACAAATCAGTTATGCAGTGTGATTGAAGAAGCGTAAGGTTTTATGGGTATTGATTACTCAAGCACTAATGGAGACATTCCTGTGTATCAGGACTTTAGTTTCTATTGCAGCCTTTCAGTTACTATCTTTGAAACGTTGCTACTCTTTCCTAATTTTATCAGCATGCTGAACATCGCTTCATCTCCTTGAAATAGCTCTGCGTGGAGCGGGCCGATTCTCCTTTAACAAAACACATTCTTAGGCAAAACCAGCTTTGACTGTTGGGTCTCGCTTGTAGTTTTAAAAGGTGAGTAACTGCAGTCGCCCACGTGAGCATCAAAAGTCCCATGAAAGCAGGAGCCTGGAGTCACGTAAGCTGTGTGAAACTGGATGCAAATTCTTAAGAAGGAAGTGGCAAAGCCCTGCCAGGAACTTGTCACCTCATGCTGACCTGCTTTGTGTCCTGATGTTTTCTAGGGGATTTGTGTGTGTGTGTGGTGGTGACATCCAGTCCTCCTCTTACTTATTTTGTTACGCTTTTTGAAGCTTTGGCTTCAATAATTACAACAGCAAATATCCCCAGTCCACCATGTTTTATCTTTCCCTGCCTCTGCAGTTAGGTTCAAACCCTGCCTTGATGCAACACCACCATCTACATACTGGATTATTGCAAAGCTTGTGACAGTCGCGCTCTAGTTCTCATGTTTTGTGTCCTGTGTCCCTGCTGTTTGTTCCTTTTACCTGCTAACGAAGACACTCAGTGATGCTTTTCCCATGCAGATCCTCACCCTTAGCCTCTTGCCAGCCAAAAGCTGACTATTTGTTCCATCTCTAGTTTTGGCAGTTTCTAACATTCACCCTACATCTGCTTTTCTCTAACAGCTTGCAACAGTAATTTGACAAAAGGTTTCTGAAAATCTGAAGTCAGTTTTTCTCCTTTTATCTGCTACTTCCTTCATATTCTGAGGTAAATAAATCTCTTCCAATGGAAAGAGCAATAACGGCAGTGAAAGTTGCTTTCATTTTGCTCATAGAGCAGAAGAAAACTGGGTCATAACTTGATCTTCAGGGAAAATAAACAGCCAGGCTTGAACATCCTGCTTTAGCGAAATGGCAATTCATCCCAGGCTGCTGGGCTCTCGACTGATCTTTGACAAATCTTGTAAGGTAAATATTTTCAGCTACAGAAGTACTGCTCCTTCTACTCATTTTGCAAAGTCAAGATTGTTTTTCCCTGGTGAGTGTTTGGTGTTTATTATTCTGCACTGCCATGGGTGTGCCTAGTACTTCCAGGATAACTGGCTTGACAAAAAATGTGCTCACAGGGCTCTTGCTACAGAAAACAGATTTGAAAAAATAAAGGAAGCAAAGATGTACCATGGGATTTGGTAGCAGCGTGTGCTCATTATCATTTGCAACAATCTTGTCCCTGGAGCAGAGCGGGGAGGTAGGTAGCTTTACCTGCCACGGGGCCGTGCTATTCCTTGTGCTATTGGAGTGAAGCAGTGTCTTGCAGTTACCCAGTGTGGGTCTGCTCAGCTCTAAGCAAAGAGGAGCTTCCCTACCCGCATTGTGCAGTAACCGTCCCTCAGAAATACGATGGCTTTCTATTTCACAAGTTTGGCACGCAGACTATGGGGATTCAAGCTGAGACTCTTGGCCAGCTGTGTCACTTGAGGCCACGTCTGTTCCCTGCTGATCCCTGTTCCCTCTCCTCCTCCAAGGGCACGGAGTTGGGGACAGGCTCTCCCATCCTCTGGCTCCCGCACCAAAGTGACACGCAAGGAGCCAGCAGGTGCCAGGGTGATGGCCCGGCATGTCCGTGTGCCCCATTGTGCATCTCATCAAGGAGGATGACGGTGACTAGCTCTTCCTCTGCAGCCTGTGTCAGTCTTAAGGGAAAAGGGGAGCAAAGGATGTTGTCTCTTAGATTCCCCTCTGCCCACCTTGGGGCGAGGTGGGAAGCTACCTGCACCCGGGGCTGCTGGACACGGATGAGCCCCTGAACCAGGGTGCCCAGGTAAAGGAAAGAGCGACATCAGTGCTGCAGCTGCTTGGGTTTCAGTAAGGTCTGGTCAGCTTTAGCGGTTTGGCTTGGTGAAATAATCCGGTTTTGACGCAAATCCCACTATTGTCTCTGCCTCTATTGTCCCCACTTCCTTTGTGCTGCTTCAGGTCTCTAAGCAGTTTTGGTGTGTGACAACTGCATTTTTTCAGATGCAGGCGATGAGGAGGCTCCAGCGGTGACTGGATGGGCTGTTCGTCCCCGTGGGGCCGTTTAGGACACTGCTGGCCAAAGCCTGAGTACACACCCCGAGAGCTGGGAACCCCGTGGGGGTAATCGCTTGGAGAATGAAATGCTACCTGGAGAGCTGCCCTGAGCGCCGATGAATGCAAACATCAGTAGCAAAAATGAAATTTTCGAGCAATTACCTTTGGGATCGGATACTGAGTAGGGGCAGGAGCTTTGTCTCTGCCAAAGTCAATCACAGTTCCACATTTTGGTGTACCCGCTGCCCAGATACCTTCAAACAACTGTCCCTTATCCAAGTAGAAAAATTTCCCTGGGCCATGCTTCTTTCCATCTTTCCAGCCTCCTTCGTAACGATTTTCATTTGCTGCAATTAAATAGGAACAGACCATGAAATCTGCACCATTTCGTAAGGGGTTACAAATGAAACCGATCAACACAACAAACCGACAAAAGAGGAAATCATCTGTCTGGCTCCTCTCAGTAATTCGGAGGGGGCTGGGGCACAGCGGGTCGTTCTGCTTCTGTGGTGCTCAGTTTGCTGTGCTGCGGAGGGAGAAAAGGCTGTGGAAAAAGCCCGTTTGGAACAAGAGCTGCTTTTACCTGCTTTGTTCTTCACCTGGTGGTATTCATTTCTTGCTGGCAGGCGGAGCGAGTGAGCCCAGGCTAAGACTGGTAGCTGCCTCGCTCTTCACAACGTGAAAAATTACAGGACATAAGTTCCGGATTTGTCACTGCAACAAATCACACAGGATCTCTGGCTTGAAGACGTTTGCGTGCCTGGGCAAGGACCAGCGGCACTGTCTGATCACTGTCCAGTCAAAATAAACTTGATTTCAAATAATACTTGTAGTTATGTTTTTCCTCAATGAATTATAGAGCGAGGATTGCTGTGAGTGTCTGAGCAGTTCAGGCTATCGGTAACAGACTGTTTTTCCAGCTGTACTGTGTCTCTTGGCATTTTTCTGCAGGTCAAGAGAGGTTTTTCTGGGCTCTGTGCTGCTCTCCAGGAATCCATCCATCCATCACTAACAGGGAAAGCAGAGCTGCTAAGGGAAGAGAGCAGCCTCGTTCAGGGATGCTGCTTGAGATGGAGCATCACACTCACAGTGGTGTTGGGGCTGGGATTGTCCAGGCCACCTTGCTCTCACCAGGAGAGTCCTCTGCTGTCCCCTTTTCACAGATACAGTGTTTCTAAGCCAAAACCCACAGGGATTTCTGACCAAGTTAGTGGAAATATCTTTGGATCTCAGCCAAACTCTGCCATTCACTGGCAAGAGGCAGCCAAAATACCGGGGCACCCCACACAGTGCCACAGAAGGAGCTGGGGACCACCAGAACGCCACGAGGCAAGAGAAAACCAAAAATGCTTCTGAAAATGCATGGCTGCTGGGCTCTTGAGGCAGGGTCTGCTTTACAGGTTGGAGCTGTGGTGGTGGTGATCTTCAACTTAGCTGCAACACCCATCTGCCATGCCCGCTGGCGGGAACGGCTCGGCTTCTGCTCTCCAGCCACTGACATCTCAGAAACCACCAAAATCACAGACCCGGCTGTGACGGAGGGGCCATCGAACGCCCTGGCTGCACCACAGCGCCCGGCTGCTCCCATCCGCGCTCGCCCCAGCGCATCTAAGAGGCTGCGTTGCTCACGACCGAGATCTCCGCAGGCGTGCAACGCTCCCATTTAAAAGCTGTTGGGCCACAGGCTGTAGCAGAAGCGGCAAATCAGCGTGGTGCTGCCAGCCGAGCTCGCCCTCGCCGGGAACGCTGCCACTACAAGCAATTTAATCTTGAGCTGCAGCTCATCGTGACCTCCACTGAAGAACTCCTTTTCTTTCACCATCGCAAAGCTGCTGGCACGTGGGCACGCTTCCAGCGGCTGAGCTGAATACATGAAGCTTGTGGGTATGAAATAATTGCTCTGGCTAATTTTGACCAAAAGGAATCCAGCTCGCAATTGGTTGCAGGCGATGCCGGAGGCAACCGGGCTCTGAAACGGTGCATCAGCCGCAGCTCAGCCCGCAGGGGCTGTTGGTTTGTAAGTAACAGTGACTGACGGGAGCGTGGCAGAGCAGTGGAAGGAGTTGCCCCTGGAAACAGGTGCTGATTTCATCCGGATGAGCCATCGGTCCAAAGTGACATTACAGTCAGCAGAGAGAGTGCGGTTGTGCGTGTGATGTGCAGTGAAGGTCGTGGTCGTGCCTCCCGGCTGCTTTGCTTAGCTAATTACCAGCCTTGAGATCACTTTCAAAGCAAAAAAAATCAGAATACGGGAATAATAATATGGAGATGATATTTCTTCACATGTTCCTGGAATGCAGTGTCTTGTGCTGCAAAGAATTTGGATTCTTGGGTTTGGGGAAAAATGTGTAAAACTCCAAGCAAAATAAGGGGAAAAAAAAAATCTATTTTCTATTTTTATGCTGAAATTGCACCCAACATTCCCAATCCATGATGTGTTCGGTGTTATTTCTGGGAAGGGACTGTGTACTAACGAAACCCCTGCGTTCACTCAACATGAGCCAGTGTCGGAAGTAAGAGAGGGGATGGAGTGAACTCAAAAAGAAAACTTCTCTCTTTTTTTTTTTTCCATGCTGGAAATCGGACTCCTCTGTGGTATGCAGCAGTTAGAAAGCATGTCTGGCAAAGCGCCTGGCTTGAAAAGGGAGATTTGCTCTTCTCTAACCCAACAGTATATTATCTCTAACCCTAACCATCCCAGTCATTTAAATGTAAATCACAGCAAAAATAAGCTTTCACACGTGTGGTCCTGAGCAGCGCAACGCCGACCCTTGCACAGCCTGTGCTGCCTCCAGCCCCGAACCAGGAGAGGAGGGATGACACGGAGGAGTGGCCACAACCCTGACACAAGGCTGCGGCCGCAGATGCGATGTAGCAGCCAGAAATCTGGAGAGCAGAGGCATCTGGAGAGCAGCACGACACCAAATACCTTGAAGGAAGCAGGCACATTGGGCGAGGCCGGCTGGTACTTACGCAGCCGCAGCATCCCCTGCCCGTTGGGGCGGTCTGCCAGCCACTGTCCCTCGTAGACGGATCCGTCCTGGTAGTGCATCTGTCCCCAGCCGCTGCGCAGCCCATTGCTCCACTCGCCCTCGTAGCGCTCTCCGCCGGGGTAAATCTTCATCCCGTAGCCCTGGAGGGCAGCACAGAGATGGCCGGTTAGGAAGCTCTGTATTGAAACAAGTCCGTGTTCAATTTTGGGATATAACTTTTTTGCTATGCTGCTCCTTTGCTTAGTACTCTTACACGTGGCTGCTGGCGGCCGAGCTCAGTGGCTGTTCTTGTGTCAAAGGAAACGAGGTGATGGTATGGGAATTTTTTTGGCAAATTATTTTATTCCCATGAGAAAATCTCAGGTTTGTATCTCAGTGTGTTGTCATTGGCAGAATTGCCGCTAATATTTAGCTAAAAGCAGGTTTTACTGGTATATAAACCTGCCTGTGGATACTCAACAAGGATTTTATGCCTTTCAACACTGACGATGCTTCCTACGGCCCAGTGTGTCCCGGGCCGGGCAACTCCTTCTGTCACCCTTGGGCAGACCGAAGGTCTCCAGGTGATGCTGACCACGGAGAGTTTTGCTTTCTCCTCTGTCCACACCCCCAAAGAGGCAATGTCTTAAACCGCCCCTTGCCTTGCTTCCTTCCTCCTTCATGAGAAACTAAAGCCAACCCTGCAGGCAGCCTGCGGTGAGAGGGGCAGGCGCAGGCAGCGATGCCACGCGTGCCTCCCTGCAGCTGGGCGCCGGGCCAGGCTCCCGGGGCGGCAGGCGTCACCCCGGCGGGGCAGGCCAGCTCTGACACTGAACTGTCTCCGCTCTTCGCTTTCTCTCCTCCGGCTCGACGCCGCTGGCAGGTTTGGCTGGTGAACTGAATTAAGGCCACTGGGTGTGTGCAAGCCGGGGACCCCAGGTGTTTGTCGTACGTGTTCGCCATTGAGAGGAGTCTAGAGGTACCCCTATATTGGGGAGTGATACCAGGAAGAAATATTTACGTATTACTAATGAGTAAAAAGTGTTAATTTATCTCTGAACAAAAATTAAAATCAGTTCTGGAGATAACTGATTTTTCTAAGCATTAATTTTATTAAACTGCATGGATGCAGAAGGGAGGTTTTGTAAAAGAAAAAAAAAATGCTACTGATATTTGGATGTCATTATAAATCTTTCACCAAAACTCAATCATCCAAAATATATCCTCAAAGAACGGGAGGGGAAACTGCCTCCAAGAGACTGGAGCCGTAGAGCCACACACCGATTAGGAGCCTAAGAGGCTGTTAATTTAATTTAGGGGCAGACACAAAGGGAAACACAAGGTTTCCACTGGCAGATCAAAAAATGTCCCTACAAGGATTTTGCTCATAAGATTGCAGTCATTTTTACCAGATGACTTCCTCATTACGTTTCCTTTAGAAAAACCAGTGATTTATGTGACAGGCTTCATTTCCAAAAGAACTCATGTTATTTGTGTGATAGGCTGTGAAACTCCCAGAAGGAGGTACATTTTCCTGCAGTGCTTACAATACAGGTTCCTCCGACCGCTTCAAGGATGAGGGGAATTAAAGGGATGGGCGAGAAGGATTAAGACACAGGATAGGAACCTCTTGTTCTGCCTGGCTGAGGTGCAGGTGAGTCGGAGCAACGATCGCTGCTCTGCGGCAGCTGGTGGGAGGTTGGGGCTGGAGCCCGGTCACCAGTGGACAGGTGGGGTGGGTCCCTCTCCAGAGGGGAGATGTCGGGCGACAGCACACTCTTGGCCATGTTTGGCTTTTTATGAATAATGGATTTTTACTCATAAAGCCTCCTGGGCTTTCTGCAGGTTCAAGTTAAGATTTAAAGAGAGCCCAAGCCTGGAGGAAGGTTTGTTCCTGTAACTCCTGCCCGGAGTCAGGCTGCCGCTTCCCTACTGCCGGCTGTGGGACGCGGCACAGCTCCCGCAGCGTCTGATGTGGCGAGGTGAGTAACGCCAGGAGCGGCGAGGCTGGGGAGGGCAGGGAGAGAGGGCTTCAACACCAGGGCTTTTGCTCTTGCTTTCATTTTCTTGTTGCACATATTCATTTCCCCCAAAACCCTTCAATTCAGCCCCAGTATTTGAAAAATCAATATTTTAAGTGATCTTTTTGCATGTCTGCACCCAGCTCTTCCCCACATTTTGGGGAACACCGTCTTGCCACTGGCAGGCATGGGACATCTCACTTACGCATCTTTTGTCGTTTTTCCAACAGCCTGTGTATACGTTCTTGTACTCCTTGGTTACAGAGTCAGGAATGCTGTATGAGCCGTAACCATCCCGCTTCCCAAACTTCCAGTCACCACTATAGATAGCTCCGGTGCGTTTCCATACCTGGGTGCCTCTACCTGTTTAATAAAGAGGAATTATGAGGAGACCATCGCAGTTGTCAGCAGAAGGGTTTACAGGGCTGCTTTCCCACAGCTCCATCCCAGGCGAGGCGGCACTGCCAGCACTGGGGCAGGTTTGTGTCTGGGATTCAGTTCAGCTTCCCAAGTCGGATGCATCGTTCATCTTCATCAGGGGCTTCCTGTGTGGCCTTTGCTGAACGCACTTAAATCTTCCCAAACCTCAGTTTACTGCTTGTAAACAAGCCAGTCCTGCTCCCGCTGCTCAGGGCTGAGTCACGGTCTCCTTCCCCGGCTCTGTCTCTTGCAGCACTGGCCACGACTCCAGGATAAATGAATATTTAGCCAAGTCAGGAGCCGAGAGAGCCGTAGGGACCGCGCAGCAGGGCACATCCTGGTGTGTGGAGCTGACTGCAGCATGCTGTGTTTGCAGAGGATTTTTCAACATCTGTTATTGAGATATTTTGGGTAACTGCCCCTGAGTGCGTGCAGAAGCCCTTCAAGTTACCTATCAGAAATATTTCTGAAAATACTTTTGCATGCCATATATCAAAGATGTATTTATACAGTTGTACATGAATGAATGGTCTTCCAGGAGCATATACAACCGCTGACCACTCCCTGCCCCTAGGAACTTTTCTGAAGATAACTAAATCAGTACTTTTACTCAAAATGGTGTATCTTACCATGTTTCAAGTTGTTCAGCCATTCCCCGGTGTACTGATCCCCATTTACAGCATAGACCGTGTGTCTTAGTCCACACTTCAGTGTTTTCCTCTCCCATTCATGCCAGAGAGGCTCTGTAGCTCTGGGGTATTTTACAATGGGCATATTGTTCCTGGCTGGAGAGGAAAACAAACGATTGTCAGCAATAAATTAGAGGGAAATTACTAAGGCAGGCATGGGCAGAACAGTCTATTTCTGAGCTACGTTTTAATATGCACCTGAGCCAGTAATCGATGTCTGGCTTTGGAGGGGTAAAGTAGAGATGTAACGAAGAGAAGGTATCTAAAAATACCGAAGTACGAACCAGCACTATCTGTAAACAGGCTCGCAGCACAGCCTGGCCTGTTAGGAAATGTTAAATAAGTCTCAGCAGGTCGGGTCTGCGGTGGGCAGTGGTCTCTGCGCCTGCCTGACGTCTTGGGGAGCGCAGGGAAAGGCAGCCCCTTCTCCGTACGGCCGAAACCCTGCCAGGCTCCTTCCCATGGCTGCCCTGCTGCCGGCTCTGCGCGAGGCGGGAGCAGTCGTTTAAGCAAATCAGAAAATTATTAGTTTGCTGGGAAATATCTCAGGATATTAAATGCTAAGACCAGGCAGGGGACGATGGGCACAGCAAGGAGGTGATTCAGGTATCAGAGGTCTGGAGGGAAAGGATCAGTGTGGGGGAAGAGGAGGCAGAATAAGATGTTTTGGCGCATCAACACAGAGAGGACAACACCGGAGTATGGCGCGATGGCGATTTCTGGGCATTGCCGGTGGAATGGCTCGCTGTTTAGCACAGCAAGAATGCCGGCATGGACTCGGAGGCAAGAGCAGTCTGCTATAAACCATAAATAAACACCAAGAGGTGGCTATAAAACAAAAAGCAAGTTTCTATGAATGCTGTCAACATCCAGAGCTTGGTCGGAACCCGGCAGGGTGGGATGCTCTCCGATTTTGTCTCCTGGGCTCCCCCTTCTGTCCCGAGTCACTGGATTGAGCCATATCTAGGAATGTTTCTGCATCTCTCCCTTCTCTGGTGTGAGCAGAGCTCCCGTTCCTGCTGCACTAAGGGTGCCAACGATGGGGGAAAGCTTGGAGGAGGGGAAATGAGGGTGCTTCAGGTCATTGCTAGGGAATAAAAGCTAGAAATTATATCTAAGAAAATCCTCAGCTCTCCACGTAGCTGTGGGAAATAGCCATTCAACAGCTATGTGGGGGATATCATTGCAGAGTAACGCAGGCCGGCAGGAGCCACCTTTATTTGCTGAATTCCTTTCCAAATTTACGACATCGGTGCCAGATTTACGTAAGCAATAACGCAGTCGGTATTCACTGCCCAGAATGTTTTTAGCCACCTACTACCAGGGCGTGGGGAGGTTGGCAGCAAGAGGCAGGCGGCGCAGAGCTGCTCCGGCTGCAGCTTCCCAGCAGCGGCTGCAGCTCTGGGCACTGACGGCTAGAGGCTGCTGCTCCCACGCATCTCTGCTGCCAGCGCCGTGCTTGGGGAGGAGGATCGCAGAGAGCGTCAGAGCCTCCACGTACCGGTTTACGCTCTCGCCTTGGAGCTTTGTCAGTTCTCTGGTAAAACGCAGCTTTAGTTTGTGCAGCCCTATGGGAAGCCCAGTTTTTCCCCCTGGCTCTTCACAGAACTTCAGAGCAATGCAATTTAGCTACAACTATGCTTCTTTTTCAGCCGTGCATATTCACTTAATGAGAGCAAGGTGGAAAATTCAACTGGCTGCTGGCTGTGTCTGGCAGCACCCTGCCTGCCACCGCTCTGCATCCCACCGTGCCACCTCCGCGCCAGCCCTGCTTGCGCAGGAGCACCCTGCCTGGCCGTTGCCCAGCCCCAAGGATGCCCCAGGTGAGTTCCTGCCCCACTGCGCTGCCCTGTGCTGGGGTCCCTTTGCCAGCACCCTTAGGCGCAGGCAAGCCATCCCCAGTCCCTCCACATCCCCACGGTGGTATCTCCAAGCGGGATGCTCCGAGTGCCGTTTGCTGCTCCTCCCCAGCGAGAGCAGGGTGCCAGAGCAGGGACGGGAGCGGCTGATGGGGAAAGCCCATGTGCTCAGTTTGCAAAGCACCCTCAAGTTTGGCCCACGCTGTCCTTACGCCCCCCAAGAGCCACCCCACAGTCACCAACCTGCGCTGGGTGCTGCCGCTGTGTGACAGGGTCGTCATAGCAACTGTGCCAAACTCCTGCGCAAAGGGTCACGGGAGCGGGACTGGGATGGCTGCCGGAGAGCTGGAGGACAGAGAGGGATGCTGGTGGGATGGGGGCTCACCCTGCGTGCCCCACAGTGAGCACGAGGGATGGAGCCAGGGCCGGGCTACTCCATGGAGCACACGCTGCTCTCCAGAGCTACGTGTCTGAGTTAAGGATTATCCAGCAGAATATAAAGTGCTGGTAAAGCAACAAGTGTTTCATCTCTGGTTGTTTTTCGAAGGCTGGAAATGAAAGCACTGATTATGGTACTGATGGGTAACAAACAAATCAGTCTTCCAAGTGTCAGAAGAAAAAGGAGAAACCCCCAGAAAATGCACATCAGAGGTCTCAAAAGAGAAATGTGAATAAGCCTGACTCCTCCTCTGTAATCCCCTCATCCATTGCATTTCTTCTGCAGACACAGTGAGCAGAAACTGCCATTATGGCCTTGGGGGTCTCTGTGATAATCTCCCTAACGGGTACTTAACTGAGCACACTTCAAGTATAAAACCTAAGTTCTCCTCCCACTCCCGTGAGCAAAACGCTTTTGTTTATTCTCATCCTTTCAGCACATTTTTCGTGCACAATACTGCAGGCTGAATGGTACCAATTTTGAGGCAGGTGGGTAATCAGTTGGAGAAGGAAAATTAACTGCAGGGTGGGAAGAGGTGCTCCACATCCAACACGCAAGGTGGTCTGGAAGTGATGGAGGGAGATCTGTACTGCGGGAAAATACAAACACGGAGTTTCTGGTGCTGGCTTAGACGAACTGGGAAGACAGCAGCTGGCGCTGAGCAGGTCCCAGCATCTCTTCCTGGGCTGCAGGGGACGTGCCGATACAGCCGGGTGGCTCTGTGTCTCCCTAAATCCAGAGAGGCAGGAGAGGTGGAACTTAATGACTTTTTAAAGCAGGAAAACCAAACAGAAAACCATGAAGTTGACCAAGTTAGGAAATACTTGTACAAGAGAAAATATTTCCTGTTATTAAAAACGAGATGAAGATGTTCAGGAAGGCTTTATTCACGCTCATTCACGTAAACGTGTTCTGGTTTTGGGCAGAGCCTAAGAATTACAGAAGACAATCGTTCCTGTGTTTTACTGTGGCTGGTTGTACAGTGCTGGAGTGGGAGATGGGTTTGTGGAGGAAATGAGAGAAACCCATGAGGGTGAAGAAAAAATGCTTACTGCAGCCCAAAAATTACAACCAGAAATAGCCCCTTTTGGAAAAGTATTAATTGTTTTGAATATTTCATCCCCTATATTGCACTGCACTTAACTGAGAATTTGTCAATTAAAATAATTAATTCATAGAATCATAGAGCAGTTAGGGTTGGAAGCGACCGTTAAAGCCCATCCAGTCCAACGCCCCTCCAAGGAACAGGGACATCTCCAACCGGATCAGGTTGCTCAGAGCTTCAGTGTGACGGGGCTGCGGTTCTGATGCTGTCCGTACGGTTTTTGCTTCAGTTATCTGGCATTTGATTAAACCTTACATTTATTGAGACTGAAAGGAAGCTGTTCAATCGGTCAGTGCAAATTACACTTTAATTCAACCCCTTATACTGACGATACAACTCGTTGCAATGGACTTTTAGCTCTCCGCTTTCTTCCAGTTTGGACATTTTGAAGCATAAGATTATTTTTAAATTAAATAAACCCAAGGGACCTCAGTATTCTACATCCGAAACCAATCATGGAAGGAGACAGCTGCTCTGAGCTGAGTTTGCTCTCACAAAGCTTGGGGAATCACCCAACTGAAATGCCCAAGCCAACTGAAAACTGACAGAATCAATAATATAAGTTTATTTTGGGAACTTTGCAGAATAAATAGCGAAAAAACATGTAGAGAAACATATGTTGGAATCCTTTAAAGGTGAAGAATGTGACAACATACTGTGGCAGTAGGATGCTCAGATGTGTTTTATTGCTGCTATACGCCAAAGAAAAGCCAGAGGAAGAGGTGGGAGGGTCTTGGACTCGGACCAAGCGCGTGTCGGGATGAGCACAGAGTGGGCGTTGCACTGAAGGAGCTTCCCCACCACTCTGTTTTTAAGAATTATTGTTAGCAGGATTTAGGAGGGATTGAAGTGAAAGGTTTGAGATTTAAAGTTCACAGGCTGACTTTGCCTGAAGAGGCAGCCTTGCGGGAAAGCCCTGCTCAGAAGCAGACGAAGAAGGAAGAGCCCGTGCAACGCTCTTGGCCCAGGTAACAGAGGTCAGACAGTCCAGTGCTGTCACATGAAGGCACTGGTTGCTTTCTGTACATTTTAACTCTTTTTTTTTTTGGTAAATACAGGAAGAACAGAGGCTCTCCTGAGATAATCCAGGCTCCAGAAAACAACAGAGGACTATGAGAGCCCCATCCCCTGGTATGGGCTCAGAGGAATTTATCCCATGCTCCAGCTGACCCGCAGAACCTGCTCATCGCGCAGGGCAGGACCAGCCAGCTGCGGGAACTCTTTTGTAACGGTGAAATATTAAATACTTCTAGAACCAGCGGTATGGCCAGCCATGAACTCACATTATTTGTGCTTAATGAAACTCTTTGGTGTTTTCTGTTTTAAAGAAAATACAGGTCTTGAATGAATATTCATAATTAGCATGTCTTAGTTAAAAGATCTTGAAATAAATCTTTTCAGGTTATAAGTGTACACAGCCTCAATGTGCATAAGAATTGTTCCTTGTCAAGAGGTGTAGGGAAGAGGTAGTTTTGAATAAAAGTCTGGTGATCCCTCGCCGCGAGGCTGGCAGGGCTCCAGGGCTGACACGGCTCTGAGTGGGAAATGTACAACATTTCCTGCCTTTGTGCGCGCAGCACCTGCAGAAACACAGATCACAGCGCTAACGAACACGTCATCAGGCTGCAACCTTACAGTCCAGGGCAAGTATCTACGAGTGATATTGAGAGCTTTTTTCTGTTCTTTCAAGGCTTGTAGCTCAGGAGTGAAATGAATAGATTCAAGGTTTATTTGCCGTTTACGATGCATTCTGTAAGTACTTCTTGAATGTTAGGATTTACACAAGCGTTTCTACAAATGTTGAAGTGTTTTTACTTAAGTATTTTTACTTAAAGGAAATAAGGGGACATCCACAGAGCCACGTTCTCTTAAACTGACCATTCCTGCTTGCAGTGCAAACCGGGGTGTTCGCTCTGGACACGTACAGAACACACGCGAGGCTCAAACCTACAACCCCCGGCAGCAGCTCCCTGGCTTTTTGGATCAACCAACTTCTGCCAGCCTCCCTGAACACCCCGCAACCCACCAGGCACGCTGGCACCCTCCAGTCTGGACTCACCCAGGTCTGCGGGAGGGTGTCACCACGCCAGCCTCCCCGGAGCAGGAGGGGCTAAGATGTGGCTGCATTTGCTCTGTGGCAAACTGAGCTGAGACAACAGAGCAACTGCAAAGGTGGAGGGCTTATTTTCACGTGGGAAGGGGAAATAATTGTGCTGGTAGGGAGTACTCCAACCTGGTGGCGAACTGGAAAGTTTCAGCACACATCCAGTGCAGAATGGGTGCGATCCAAGACGTCATCCTTCTTCTGTAATCCAGAATCCTGCAGGCTTCCTGTAACATAAGATCCCGTTACACAGGATTGTGGACAAATGCTAGGGGAAAATTTAATACAGACATAACAAACTCCCATGACATTTATACCACACGTATCAATTTATTATTCTACTTCAAGGTGATCAAGGCCTGCCACAACAGATGTGTTTGATGTCTGGACAATCGCAGATCTCACTGGAGGAGCTGAAGGAACAACGTGGTTGGAGGCGGTTGAATCAGCAGAAATCCCCAACCACCGCAAGTTCTGAGCAGGTTTCTCTGGAAACCGAGTGCAGAGGCAGGCAGCAGGTCATCGACTGCATTTCAGGTGTCCACCCACACACATATGAAAAGAACATACAAAAAGGGAATAGAACGAGCAGACAGCACTCGTATAGCCTTAGAAAAGGATCAGGGACAGCAAGCACACTGAGAAGGGTCTCTATGCCAAATATTTTTGGTTGTTTGTGTCAAATCCAAGGAAACAGGATCCTTTGTGAAAAGGCAGCATTGCACTCAAGATTTTCCTTTGGCTTCACACCTCCTCTCCCCCTTGTCCCTTTTTTTTTAAAATTCCTTCCTTTCCTTTCCTTTTTTTCTTCCACTTTGCCTATTTCCACCCTTTTGCAGCAAACCCACATTGTAAGAAGCACAGTACCAGCCCTCACAGCCCTTGCCCCTCCTGTCCATCACACCCTGCCCTGCGCGCTGTGCGTTACTGTCCCAAAGAATGCTGATAATCCACTGATATTACGAGTTGTCGCTAAGAGATCAAGGACTTTTTTCCAGCTTCCCAGGTTTTGCTAATGTGCAGGTGCAAGAAGCTGGGAGGGGTATGGCCAGTAGAGTTGACCCAAACTGGCCAAAGGAAGCATTCCACACCGTAGACGTGTGTCAGTGGGGCTGGCTGGTGGGCAGCTCTCACTGCTTGGGATCGTTCCAGGATAGCTGCTTGGGATGGGCTGTGTTGGTTATCGGGCAGTAAGAAATTGTGTATAATTCACTATGTATATTTTACTACCCCTATTTTATTATCAGTATTTATATATTTTTATTTTGAAGTAAAAAATCATAGTTATTATAATTTTAATTTACAATTACCTCTCCCTTTGCTGTCCTAGTAGTCTTTATCTCAACCCACAAGTTTTCCTTTTCTTTCTGGTTCTGTCCCCCGTTCCCCAGGGCAGGGTGAGCGAGCGGCTGTGTGGTACTCGATTGCCCGTTGGGGTTAACCCAGGACCATTGCGCTCACCTGAGCTCCTGGGAGCAGGGCCCAGAGGCCGCCAAGCCCCGCTCCTAGTTTGCCGGTCCTGCCGCCACGCTTGTTATTATTATAGTAATTAAAAAAGATGAGGAATCGTCCTGTCCTGGTCTGACAGTAAGGACCCGCTGGGCCGGGCCGCCCCAGCCCCGGTGCGCGGTCACCTCGAGGCGCAGCTCCCTCGGAAAGGCCCGGTCCCCGCGGCACGGCTGCTCCGCCAGCACCACCCGGGAGATTTGGGGGTTTTTTTTCTTCCCCTTTCCCCAGCCCCACGCAGCGCGGAGGGACGCGGGGAGCGGCCGAGGCGGGGGAAGGCCCGGCCTCAGGCGAGCGCGGGGCGGGGTGGGGCGGGGCGGCGGGTGGCGCGCGCGCGGTGACGTCAGGGGCGCACGCGGCCGGCGGGCCCGGGAGCGGGGGGCTCGCGCCGCCGCCGGCAGCAGCAGCGGCAGCGGCGGGAGGAGCGGCAGCGGCGGGAGGAGCTGGCGCCGCCGCGCCCCGCGCCATGAGGGTGCAGCTGGAGCGGTGCCGGGGCGAGTGGCGGGAACTGGAGGAGGAGTTCCGGCAGCTGCAGGTCAGGCGGGAGGCGGGCACGGAGGGAAGGAGGGCGGCGGGGGCTCCCCCGGCTTCGCCTCCGCCGCTTCCCGCGCCGCCTCGGCGGCTGAGAGCCGGGGGGTGGGGGGGGAGAGCCGCCTCCCCACGCACACGCCCCACCGCAGCCCCCCCCGCAGGTTCCCAGCCTCGGCGGGGAGCTTGCCGGGGTCCCCCCGGGTGGGCTGCAAGCGGCGGGGCCACGCGTGCACGACGGCTCCGCCGCAGGCCCTGGGGTGCGGGTAGGGAGGGCAGCTGTGCGGGGATGCGCGGCGCCCCGCAAACACCGCCGTGCCCCGCTACCCACGGGGCGGGCGCCGCGTGTGCGTGGGACATCCCGCGACGAGCCGGGGCCCGGTTCCCGCCCGCTGGAGCAGGGCTGGAAGAGGGGCAGCAGGTCACGCCCGTGCCGAGAGCATCGCCTGGCCCGAGTTTAATTTCCTGCCGCGGGACGCGAGGGGCTCCGGGGCTGTTTGTCCATCTCGCAAAAGCGCCTCGAGGGGCAGAAAGACCTGCGAGCCGTTTCTGCAAAATGCTGTTTCCTCCAGAAACCTTCCCTTCCCCGTGTGTCGTCAGTGCTGCGCCTATACACGCGCTTTCAATCTTTAAAGTCAGTTTTAAATCACGACCGGCTGTTCTCGCTCTCTGTGGCTGTTAGCCTCTTTTAGGCTGTTACACAGAATGTGCGCTGCAAAAAAAAAAAAAAGTGTGATTTCCAGATTTAGCTCGTTGTCTTAATTAAAACTCTGTTCAGGTTGTATGCTCGTTAACAGAAGGAAAGGTTGGGCGTTGGGGGGCATCGCCAGCTGGCGTGGTTTTATTGATTGTGTCTTTGCAGTAAGTCCTGTGTGCGCTGACCGGCCTTCTTGCGGCGCGTGATGCTCAAGTCTGACCTAAACCAGGGCAAAATGTCAATGACTTATCCCTGCCTCGGCTTCCCCATCCGTAAAAGGAAAGTAGAAGTGCTTCTTGGTGGGTCGCAGCTGCTGGTGCACAAGGTGTAATTGCCCAGTGGTTAGGAAGGTGGAAAGCTGGGATAGCATCGTTATCCAAGAGCTTCAGGGCTCACAACTGGGGTTCGTATCCGAAGGCGGCGTTGCAAAAGAGGGGAACACGGCGCTGTCCCGAGGACATGACTCTGCTCCAGCTCTGTCAGGTGCTGCTCGTGCTTAAATGTGCTTTAAAGGAAGGCTCTGTGCTCCCAAACAGTATTCAAGTCAAACCTTGATGGGCAGAGTAAAAAAACCTGACTCTTTAGTAAGAAAGTACTCCAGTGTGGGTGTCCGCTTGTGGTAGCATGTGGCTTTTTGGACACGTTTGCAGCATCTCTTACTCTCGAGTGTAGTTTTCCTGGCAGCAGCCTGCCCCCTCCGCATCTGCATCACCCCCTGTCAGCATCCTTTTTGACTGTCCTGACTCATCTCTGGCTGGAAATGCTGATCCGGAGCCGCATGGGAGCAGCTGCTTGCGTTTGGAAGGAACTCTTCGTTGGCATTTTCCAAGGTACTTTGGTCACCTCCGCGAAAAGGGTCTCTTGTGCAATGCCAACGGGAGGAAAAAAAAATTGATGGTGAGCAGATTTTTTGTGTATCGAGAGTAGTGCTGGCCCCATGGAGCAAAATAATACCTGTTTCAATGCACTCCTGCCCTGTCTCGTATTTTATAATTGGGTTGTAAGTTCTGAGTCAGGGGCTGTGTCTTCCTTCTGCAGAGGACACTTTGGACTCCGCTTGTAGCTCCTGCCCTCGCCGTGCTGGGTGGCTGGCATGGGGTGCTTGGGGATACGCTTGTACCTGGGGAACTCTGAGTTGAGGGGCTGATGCTGCCGTGCAGCAGCACTGAGCGTCCCCTTGGGGCAGCGGGGACCAGCCGTGAGGTGGGCTTGGGGGGCAGCACAAGTTCCACTTGCAAACCGGGCAGTCACGGTCATGATGGTGTAAAACTTGTAAACTTGGGTGCAGAGATGGCTCTGATGTCTCTGACTGGAGCTTTTCAACTTGGAGCAAAAGTGCTCCTCTCCCTGGTGCGCAGGTCCTTTGTTTTTCACTACGCGTTGTTTCCTACGCGGAGAGCGAGCTGCAGCCAAACCCGACCCTCCGGGCAGGTATTTGGCCTGTGGGTTTCACGTGTAAAAGCACTGCACTGCCCGTGGGTCTGCTTTGTAACCTCTCTTGATGAATAAATAACTTCACTACTAGCAAATGTTACATTCTTCTAAATACCAGTGTCATTTTGAAATCATTGAACTGATGGTTTTGGCTAGTGGTAGAATTTACCAGCTAGGTTTTCAATAAATATTCAAACAGTTTTTTGGCAAAGAGCTTCTTACACCCTTTGAACCAGCCTTGTAAAAGATGCTGTTGCCTGACATCTGGAGAAGGAGAAAAAGTTACTGTGCAATCCAGCGAGCCCTGAAGTCCAGCCCATGCTAAGCAAAGCCAAACCAGTCCTGAAATGATGAGAGCTGGGGTGCCTGGACATGGTTAGTTTGGTTATTAAGGTTTTTAAATCAGATACTGGAGCTTGTTTTGCATTGCTGCTGTAAATAATGAACAGTTATCAGCCAGGTCTTAATGAGGAAGGGAGCAAAAATTTGTTTTGTATGGTTTTAGCATGGTGTTTGTGCTCCAGGAAAACCAGTGGTAATTTTCTGTGGTTGATGGGCTGGTAGATAAAGCAGCTGTGCAAATGGCCATTTAACCCACGCCTTCTCTCCTTGGCACTAACTCTGCAAACTCTGTTTTCCAAGTTATTATAGGTCTTAAAAGAAAACGTGCCCAGAGGGCATTGCTTGGTGTCTGGTTAGCCCTTCCTGAGGTCTCCCTGCGCTTGGGAAGGTGGTGAAATCATTGCAAAGGGCGGAAGAGCAGAGCACGTTTATTCCTGAGCAGAGGGAGGAGTGCGAGAGCAGAGGCACCTCTTGGTGGGCTTGCATTGGTTGGCGTGTCCTCGTTACAGCCAAACACTGATTCAGGGCTTCAGAGGATCAACAAGCTGTGATAAAAAAGTTCCTCTTGAGGAGCATCAGTACTGCAGGGAGGGGATGGGTTAAGCTGTTAGGTAGGTTATGTGAGCTTAGGTGGGGTCAGATGGCAGCGGTGGCCAGGAGGCACCTAAACCTCCAGGTGTGGGCCTGTGGCTGGTTTTGTTTTTTTTTTCCCTTTGTGTCCTCATCTCTCATCTTTTTTTTTCCCCCAGATTTAATCTGGCTGTGAAATCAGAGTTCCTGCTCCATGATTTAGCCACCTGTTTGATGGGGACAGATTGGGATCAGTGGAGGATTAGAGCTTCTTCGTTACAGGGTGGGATAGGAATGAGGAGTGGGAAAGCTCGTTAGAAACAGGAAATGAGACGGGCACAGAGGATGCTCTTCGTTTTGCAGGAACTTCATTAGCGTCTGTTTAAGCTGCATTGTATCCATGGTGGTTTGGCATTGCCGCCTCCTTGCTTGTTTGCAGGGATGCCTATTAACTCCCAAAAACCCCAGGATTTTGCTTGCTTCCTTCTGAGGCAAGAACCAAAAGGAATATGTAGACTAGAATGGCTCTTCCTCCCGATCATCTCCTCTTCTCCTGCAGGAAACGCACAAAGTTTACAGGCAGAAACTGGAGGAAGTCACCAGCTTGCAGACAGCCTGCAGCACCTCCATACACCGGCAGAAGAAGACGCTAAGGGATCTGAAGCACAGCCTGCAACGGTAACGGGAGACCTGGCGGGTGGAGGAGGTGGGGATGGGATGTTTCTCCTTCCCAAAGGGCTGAAACATTTCAATGCCTGAAGAGCTGCAGCCTCTGCAAGGGCAGTGCTGAAACTACACACGATGTTCCCAAAGTGGAAGGAGTTCCTGAAAAAAAGCACAATATTCCCTAGGTGCTTCTCTAGGGAAGAAGTACGGAATCCTGTCGCTGAGCTGAGATGAAAAGAGAAGCTGACTTATAAACCAGCTGGTTGAAATAGCCTACAATGGCATAAACCAGGCAGTGAAATCAAGTCTTGGTAAGCCAAACAGTACTGCAGAAATTCAGGAGCAAAATGCATGATGGCATCAACTCACACAGTTAGCTTTTTAGCGGCATGGATTTGATGACATTATTTTCCTTTAAATAAAAAGGCGGTAAAAACACAAACAGGAGTATCTTGTTTCTGTGTTCTTGCAGGTGCAAGCCTAGAGCAAGTCCTGAAGAGTTTGCTCTCATCCAGGAGATCAGCACCCAGATCAAGGAGAGGCAAAATGCCTTCTTCGACATGGAAGCCTACTTACCAAAGAAGAATGGGTACGTGCTTCCCTGGGGAGGTCTGTGCTCTGGGAAAGCGGATTTTTTTTTTTTTTTAAGCATTGACAGCAGTGTTGTTCCTGAAGGATAAATGTGCGTGTTGAACAAATACATGTAAAACTGGATTAGTCATAAATCTCTTGCTGAGCTGCTGTGTCAGTTGGACACGGAATTCATTAGCTGGAAGTGTATGTAAATGTACTGCTTGTAGGCAGTACAGGTTTTCTTGTTAAAATAAAAGTAACACTGCATTGGTGAGAGATCCTGCAGTTCACTGTTTCACACTGGTATTTTTCACATTGTGCTAATTTTTTAAAGATTAAACCAGCACAGGAATTTTATCTTTTTTTTTTTTAAAAAAAAATTCTTAAAATAGTGCTTACAACTGATTTATAATGTATACTTTGCTTCAAGTGAGGTGCTGGGACAGATTTCTGTCAGTTGTCAAGAGCTGTGCAGTGCTACAGCCCCTCAGAAGTTTCTCTCAGTAACTTTTTCTCCAATTTCTCCTTGTTATTTTTGTTTTTGGATAGTACATGCTACATCTGTCGCCCTTAGACTGTAGCGCAGAAAAGGGACCAAGAAAATAAACCTTTTCTCTAACTTCATGGAAATGCTGACCATCTTTCCCTGTTTAAATCCTCTTCTGTAGTCCATCTCTCGTTTGCTGTAATTAAAAACCTACAGCAAATACAGCTTTGGCAGATGAGACTGTCTCTTCAGCTGCGATGTGTGTCATCCTGCAGCGTTCAAATAAAACAGACTGTGGGTCTGCTCTTGGTTTTTGTCTTTCAGCTTGTACTTAAATCTGGTGCTGGGAAACGTGAATGTAACTCTCCTGAGTAACCAAGCAAAGTAAGTGAGCATTTCTGCACGTGCAAATTTGGGTTTCTCTGGGGCCAGCTGTGGATATGGACTGAAGGCCAGAGATGGGAGTGGTTTTCACTTAGATCTGGTGAAAGATGGACTGGCGAGGGTGGGCCAGTCGGACTGTGCTACGGGACCAAGCTGATGCTCTGTGTAGCTGGGATGCATTCTGCCCATCCGTTGCTTTTAAACCCAGCCCAGCCCGTTGCCTTAATTGTAAGGGCGGGTTTTTGCAATGAAAAATGGTATTGTGACTTCTAGGCATATGGTGCTCTAGAAAATTTTTTTTTTTTTTTTTTTTTTTTTTTAATTTTTGTTAAATCTTATCATGCCAACCGAGAAACTAGCTCTTACGTACTTAAGCCATTGTCTGGCAGCGTAGTGGCTGTGCGGCCTAGACGGACCCTGCAGGCAGAACGCTGCTTTTCACTGCCGCCGGCTGGCTTTCTAAGTGTTTCAAGCAAACCCTACGTCTCTGGGCTTGGCGTGTACCTGCTTTGAAAAAAGTGAAGCCACGTCCCGGTAAAACACCCGTTTGTGTCTGTAAACAGCATCTGTTCCCTTCCAGGTTTGCCTACAAGGACGAGTATGAGAAGTTCAAACTTTATCTGACAATAATCTTGTTACTCGGGGCCGTCACCTGCAGGTTTATTCTCCACTACAGGTAAGCTGCATTTTTACTTTTACTCAAGTATTTTGAATAAAAACATGCTGGGTTTGAACTACTACATCTTCTGTTAAGGACAGTGAGACAAGCTCTGGCAGTTTTTAGGCTTTGGACAGTTGGACAGCAGGACAGCTTCTGCACCTCTTCTTCAACACTGGCAGGACCTATATTTAGTTACTTGCTTTTCCTTGTTTAGCTTTTTTTGGAGTCTCTTGTAACTCGGAGAAGCCCAACGTTGTGTTTCCCGATCTGTTGTTTTTTCTGGCATCATGCTGTGCTTGGGAACAAGCCGTTGGTTTTGTCATGGGTTGCCCCAGGCAGGGACTAGCACCACGCTGCAGCTCTGGGGTTGCAAAGGCCACAAAAGAGGATTTGCATGAAATGGTCAGACCTGAAACGTTATCGCTAGGTTGTGATAAAGTGTCTGAGCACCAACAAGCTTCCAGCATTCAGTTTTGTTTAAAAAACAGGAATATGTTGGAGCCAGGCACTTTACCAAGGTCTGTGCGGGTCTGGGGTGAATGCAGGATCGTACCAGGGAAGGATGCTGCCATACACAGACGCTGCCCCAAATCCCCTTGGCTTCAGGGGTTTGCAAATAGCAAAATAAAGGCTTTTTTCCACGCCCCTCCAGTGTAATGCTCTTCTGTTCTTTTAGTTGATTGGATTTATATAGATCTCATGGAATCTCCTCATTGAATTAGCCTGGAAATGCCTCTCTAAATTGGATCATCTACTGCTTCCATGGTGCTTTCTCTCCTTCAGAAGGAATTAATGTCATCTCTGCATACCTGCTTATCGGCTCAGGATCTGCAGTGTTGTATCACGGGGCACTTCCCGCGGGAAAGGACTCTGAGCCTGGCGGTGCTGCCGACGTGTGCAGTTCTGCCTGTGGGTTAGAGATGTTCAGGACTGGGCAGGTTTTCATTTGCTTAAGGGCAGGGAGGAAAAAATAGGGGGTTTTGGAATGTGTCTTTATAATTAACAGTGGGTTTTTTACTGTGTATTTTTTTTTTCCATTTAACAGGGTGACAGATGAAGTGTTTAACTTTCTGTTAGTGTGGTATTACTGCACGCTGACGATACGGGAAAGCATTCTCATTAGCAATGGATCAAGGTACCGTGCCACCTGCAAAACTATTTAAAGCATGAAATGTCCTTAAAAGAAAAACAAGCGATAAAAGAGGATTCAGCTTGGCACTCAAGTCCAGCAGGTCCGAGATGCTGATGCTCTCTGCCGGGTCTGTTGTCTCTCTCCCCCTCCCTGGTCACTTCCAAGGGCGGATGTGGCCACCTGAGGCTTGGGGAAGGAGGAGAAGGTGCAGTTTCAAAAGTCCGTAAGCTCTTTGTCCAAAGTGTTGGATGTTCTTGGTAGCTGTGGGTTAGTTGTAGATGTGGTCTGGGGTGTGAGTTTGTGTTTTTGGTGAAAGGACCAACCCGAGGTACTGGCTCAATGCCCTGCGGTTGGCGTGGCCGTCCTGCCATGTCTCCTGGAGCGTTTGACTAAATTAGTCATGCCAAGGGAAAGATTGCGGTTGGGAGATAATTGTATACAGAGCTGAGAACACAACCCTGGGAAAAGTTAACCGAAAGATGATCCTTACTCCAAGCCCTCATTTCTTGATGCCACCTTTAGTATCCTAAGGCAGAGTGGTGAGGTGCTGTTGGTGGATTGCTCCTGGAGCATCTCCGTTACATCTGGGTTGAGAAGTTGCTTGAGTTTGCACTTGTGTAACTTAACCTGGAGTCTGGTGTTAGATTTTAGCAGTAACCTGATGGCTGCACGTCCCCAGTTCCACATAGGCTGAGATGGGGAAACGGCAGCAATCGCCACATCTTCCCATCCATGTAGGCTTGTTGCTGGGTGAGCAGCAGCTGCTGCTGCAACATTTGCAGCTCCCTGTTGCATTAATTAATTGGGCTTCTAACTTGTCTCATTTTCCACCTTTCCAGTAGCCAGCGTCACGTTAGCCCAGCTTCATGTGCTCGTTCCTGTTCCGAACTCTGCTCCCTTGTAGTAGTGCTTGTACAGGGGTGGACCAGCATTTGCATTAGTGGTGGGAGTCAGTGTTGTCCTAATTAAGTGGCAGTGCCTAATGATCAGGTGGGAGCAGCTCATGGCTCCCTGTTTCAGCCAGCCTCTTCCCTCTCTGAAGCCAGTTGCTTCCATGATCCCCTCAAAATGGGAGGGAGCATTTCTGGGAGCCTTGTCTCAGCATTGCCAGCGGGATGCTTGTGGTCCCCGCTTCCAATGGAAGAGGAGGTCTGTGCCTGGTGCAGACATCGGTGTGGCATATGTGGTGGGGAAAATCAGGGCCCTCCTGCTTTGCCCAAGGGCAAAAATCTTAAAAGTGTGCTGATTTCTGGGAGCTGCTTGAGGACACAGTTCCCAGCGCCGGCCAAGGGACCAAGCAGACTCTTCTGCAAGCACAGCTGTCCCCAGGGCTGCTGCATGCGAAGTGTCTTGTTTTGGGGTGCTTTCCAGAGAGGGAGGGATTGCTGTGGGGCCAGAGATGAAGAGGAATAAACAGAGCATGGGGATGTAAAGTCACCTGCCTGAGGCCCGCAGAGAAACCTCTGAGCCTGGGCTTGTAGCATCTGCAGAGGTGGGTCTCAGTGGCTTGGTCCTGTCTTGTGTTAGAGGCTGCACATTTTTGGTTGGAAATGCCCGAGATGAACGCATCGTGTTGGCTTCGTTTACAAAGCAGCGCCGTCCCTGGGGCAGCCCTTCACTCTTGATTCTGCCTCGCTATACCCGTTGCTCACTGTACTGTAATGTTCTGAGCTTTCTGCAGTGTTTGTGCCTGAAAGAAACAGCCACCTCGTAGGAAGGACTTGGAAACGTCACTTATTTGCATGGTGTGAAGAAAAAAGGGTGTGTGGGCTGAAACTTGTGCGTCATTAGTCACTGCAGTGCCTTGTGCTGTGGGGACTGCTGCTTCGCGCTGTGCTGGAGGGCTCGTGGGAGCACGCGAGCTGTGCCCCGCTCCTCAGCCTCCCTCCTGCAGTTGTGGGCTCGCGCCCCAGCTAAGCCGTGTTGCCAGGGCAGTGCCTCTGGTTTGTTCCCTCTCTCCCCTCCTCCCCCAAGTCAGGATCACTTTTTGTCTTTAAAACCAGACTTAGAACGCTAAATTCTGTGTTTCTCCTCTAAGTGCCATGTTTTTTTTCTGTTCAGGATCAAAGGCTGGTGGGTTTCCCATCACTACGTCTCCACGTTCCTGTCTGGAGTAATGTTAACGTGGTGAGTCCGCTCGGCGTGCTCGGGGGCTTCAAGCCTGCTGCAAAGCGTTTAAACCCAGTGTGACCTCGAAGCTGTGGCCACACGGGCACATGGCAAAGCATCAGGCTGAATATTTGCCTGATGTTACAGATGTTTTCAATGATAAATACAATGCTGCAAGTTTGTATTTACCTTTCTGATTTAAAAAAAAAAAAAATTAACTCAAACCCTAAGCTGTAGTTGTGCTGATGGTAGCAAAATCTCTGCAAGTCTCATGATTTCTGTCTCTGTAGAACTAAGTAAGCATGCAGCACTTTGCTTTAGAGGGAGGACACCACAAAATGAATTCCGTTTGGTGCATTTACTGAACTCATTAGAAACGGAGTATAAAGCCAAAAATGCAAGTTACCTTCCAGGGGGTGGTGGCGTTGGTCAAACAACGCAGCAATGTGCCCCGCGTACGGCCCCTGTGCAACCCGTCTCATCTTTGGCAGGAACTGATCAGTTAATAATTAAAAATTGTTCTAAAACAACAAATATTTCTGTGCTTGAACCTGTTAGAGGATGACGTGGTGGCTGAGCAGAAGGTCCCCTGTCCTCTGTCTGTCCTGAACTCCCCCTAGGATAAGGAGCACAGCCACCCCCTGCTCCACCGCTTGGATTCTGGATTAATTGCTGCTGATTGGCTTTGAGTGCTGCCTAGAGAAAACTGCAATAAGCATCCATACACATTTGAGAGGGGAAACCTAATCCATCAGAGCCTTTCTGACAGGCCAGAGCTGTGACCTGTGGCTGTAGCACCCTCTGGGGGCTCCTGGGCTGGGGTGGGCTGGGTACCAGCTGCTTGCTTCGTTTGCTAATGGGATCTGGTGTGGTGGTGAAGGGGGAGGGCACTATGTCTTTTTATCAAACAAATAGACCTCCTTTGTATTTTGCTTTCAGGCCAGATGGACTCATGTATCAAATGTTTCGCAGTCAGTTTTTAGCATTTTCAATATTTCAGAGTGAGTATCTCTTCTCTTACTAATTCACGGGATAAAATAGCTTTGTATCGTACGAGCTTAGAAGAAAACACTTCTGCTTGGTAAATATGGGCGTATTAAACTGTAGAAAGACAAAGATAGTGTACAAATACGCAATGTACAAATATAGACAATAATGAAATGCTGTTGGATTGAACATTATTAACGGTTTGTTACATTTATCACACTTCTGAATAGCCAATGCAGTGATGTTTTCTCTCCTCCAGGTTGCGTTCAGTTCCTCCAATATTATTATCAAAGGGGCTGCCTTTATAGACTCCGTGCTTTGGGGGAGAGAAACCACTTGGACCTTACAGTAGGTGAGGTTTTCTGCAGTACTTGGTTTGCAAAGTTTTTGCACGGGTTTTAGATGCAGCGGTAGGGAGGGGATTGCGTGGCCTTCTGAGAGCGAGCTTTGCAGAGCTGCCACCCCTCTGCGGGTCCTGTGGGCTGGGAGCAGAGGGCTCTGATCTCCGTCAGCTCTTGAGAGCATTAAGGTGGAGGTTTTGGTCATCACCATCTTCATGCTCCTCCCGTTACCACACCTTTGTGGCTGGTTGTTGTGGAGCAGGATGAAAATAGCCCTTACGGGTGGTCTGAGTGGGGAGGGCTGCAGCTCCAGCCCTGGCTCTTCTGTGCTTACCCTCTGGCTCTTCTGTTAACCCTTTCCAGAAGGATTTCAGTCCTGGATGTGGCGGGGGCTGACATTTCTCCTTCCCTTCTTGTTCTTTGGGCACGTAAGTTGGATAATCCTGTTCTTCTCTCTGTGGCACAGGCAGAGTCTGCTGCTGTGGCTGCAGCACTGTTAAAAGGTGCTTTAGATCACATACACCCCTGGCAAATGTTTCTAAGGTTTGGGTTTTTTGCTTGTAGCTAAATCACTTTTTTTTTTAATACTTTTTTTTTTTCTTCTTTTTAGTTCTGGCAGCTATACAATGCAGTCACGCTTTTCGAATTGTCAAGGCACAAGGAGTGCAAAGAATGGCAGGTGGGTGTTGGTTCTGCTCAGAAAAAGCAGGGGGAGAGGGCGTGTTTAACCACATCCTTGAAGATATTTGGGCATCTGACCTCATCTGAATATCTCAGGATTATGTGGCACAGAGCCTGCGCAAGAGAAACTTGCACCCACAGGTGACCACACGAGCTGAAAGGCAGAGGGTGTAGAGGGAGGAAAATTTATGTGGGAAAATATCTCCCCATATTGTTTGTGTAGATGGGCATTTGATAGCAACGGCTGCTATCGTAACCTGATAGTCTGTTTTGGTCAGATCTTGCCGTAGCTGGTGTGCTCACTTCGTTCACTGGTGTAACAGGAGGAACACAGCTTCCCACAGAAACCTGTCGTTCCCCTACGCCTGTGCCCTGATGTTCAGTGAAAGTGTTTTCAGCATAACGCTAATCCCTTAGATTGGACTGAATGATTTGATTTTACTGTCTGGTAGAGTCCACCTATGTTGAGTATAATCCATGTTGTAATATTAAAAAGTAGTAAATGCAACTTACATTATGATAAAAATATACTTCCTGTTAACCCACACAGCTGGATGTGTGGCTTGTGTGGATGTGTATTTGGCTACGATGATGTCTCCTCATGTGCTAACAAATCCCTGGACTTGCCAACCAAGCCTCGTCGGAGCTTGCTTGAACGTGGCCTGAGCAATACTCTCAATTTTTCGATTTTATTTTTTTCTTCTTCTCCCCTGTCAGGTTTTTGTGTTGGCATTCACATTTCTGCTGCTCTTCCTTGGGAATTTCCTCACTACTCTCAAAGTGGTGCACACTAAACTCCAGAAAAACAAAGACAAAATGAAGAAACTGTGAACCCCTCTCCCCGGCGTGCCAGCTGCCGTCCCTCCACCGGCAGCAGGGACAGGCTTTGGGATGGATCCTGCTATGATCTCCAGTTATGCCGTGGACGGGCTCAGAAGGACTTGTCCATCCCTGTGTTTGGTGAAGGATACGGACTCTGCCGGCACAGACTCAGTATTACGCAAGCATGGCTCTCCAGTCCGCAGTCCTGCTATTTATGTCTATTTAATACAAAACATGTTTGCTTTTTTCTGTATATACAGCAGCATGCACCTGCCCAGTGAAGCGCCAGCACTGGGAGAATGTGAGATCTACTGTAATTCCAGTTCTGGAATGATATTTAACACTTTCCAGTTTTATTTAAGTTTTGGGTATTGGATTCGCAAAGGTTTATGAACACTCCAGGTTGATACAGACCGAATGTTTGTGTGGTTTGTTTCTTTTTTTAAGAGGTATTTAAGGCATATTTTCAGTGGCAATACTACTTGTGTGTACTGTGAAAAAAAAAAAAAGCCCATCTTTGTACCATACTGCTGCTATATACACTTTTAAAAAGCTATTTAAAGAAGAGAAATCCTTATTTGAAAACAAGCAAGCAAAACCAGTTGTTAAATGGCAGGGAAGTCTCCTTTTCCAGGGAGACCAGGTCATCTGTCCAGGCCTGGAAAAGACCTAAAATAAACTGTTCAATATGCAGCTGCTTCAGCCCCTTTTTAATAACAAGTACAGTGCCCTTTGGGTGGGTTGTGTTTTTGAGACTTCATTTTTCCTTAAAATGGCCTTGATCAGTGGCAGTAAGTGCAGTTGCACTTTGGTTTCTGTTTTCAGTATTTTGCTCGCAGTGCTGTCCTGGAAAGGGGAGGACAGGCTCAGAAGAAATTAATATTAAATATTTTCTTTAGATGCTGCTCTTGTACCAATAGTTAAGAGAATGTAAACACTTACTCAGGAGGATGGCAGAGGACAAATACTGACTGCTGTCCTGCTTCAGTCCTTGTGCCGCTTGAACTTGAACTTACTCATCCAAATAAGCTTGTCTGGGGTGCTGTACACCTGTACCTCCCAAGTCCAGCTGCAGTACTGGGAGCTGCTTAGCAGGGCAGGCCTCCTTTGAGTGAGCACAGAGCCCAGACAGGGCTTCGGCAGAGCGTGAACTGAAAATTGCACCCTTCTCCTAGTGAAGTGTGCTCATGGAGAAATACATGTGCACCGCAGACTTGAAATCGTTTCATCAATTCTTCTGTTGCTGCAAGGCTAGCAAAATTACTTTTACAGTGTCACTGTCCTGTGGGCATGAATAATAAATTGCAATTTGCATATTTTGAACAACTTTCACACTAACTGGGCTGTATCTTGCTATGTTAACTTTTGACTTCTGCACATCCTGTGGGGCTGGTTATTTTTAGTCCTTTGAACTCTCCATTTATGAAATGCAAATTGTTTTATTTTGAGAGCGATGCTGGAACCTGCTGGATCTGAGCAGTGGACTTGGTTCTCCAGGGGTGGGGAGCTCTGCACATGGTGAGTAACTTGAGTTCTGCAGCATGAGAAACTCAGACTAAAAAAAAAACCAAGAGTGTCCCACTGTGAAGCTGAAGGTAAACGCAGTAACTTCCTGCACGTTGATGTTTCAGTTTCATACTGGGTAAGGTGATGGGTGGTTCTGTGTCTTTTAATGACAAATGTCTTCTCACAGAGAAAGGGTTGCACAATTCTTCAATATTTTTCTGTAGTGAAAGTTGTGCACAAACTTGTAATTTTTTTTTTCCATTTTAAGTGTATAGGGATTCACAAACCTTAATTAAATCAAAACCAGTTAGGGAAAGAAAACAAAAATTAGTATTTCAGCAAAGTTTTTGATCAGCTGGTTGTGTACCCAGCAGAGGATAAAACTGCATGAAATCTCTGTGATGGACAGTTCCCAGGCTCTATGTGCAGTGTTTGTCTAATAGTAGACTGGCATGCACCGCCTAAACTTTTTGGCAAAAAGTTGTGTCTTGTTACCATTACATAAGTCCTATGGATTCTCCCTTAGCACGGGCTGTAGTTTGCCTTACACAGAAAGTTTTCAGCAGGACCTGTACTGCAGAAACCTCCTTCCCCCTCACAGGTTTGGTTTAGATGATGGCTAGTGATTGCTCCTGAAATGGGAGATCTCGCTGCATGAGGTGTGCAAAACAACTAGGAGAGCTGAGGCACGTGTACTAGGTTATGCAGTGCATCCCTCATCCTTAAACAGACAACTGACACCTTCAGCACAAAAGGGAAAATTTTAATTTATAGCAGTAGAGATGGTTTCATCAGTTAATGAACGAGTTCAGTATTTCCCCTAGCACGCACCGATACTTGCATCTGTCGTGTATTAAATAAGCTATGTAAGTTTACTGTAAAACCGACTGCAGTACACATGGTAGCTGCTTGGAGTACTTCTGAGTGCTGTAAATTAAATATTTTCCATGACACTCCATTTCTGAACTGGAGCAACCACTGCATTCCCACTGATAAATGCCACTTTCTGTTACAGCAGCTACGCTCCAAAGGTGCAGCTCTGCGAAGCTGGCCCTGTGCTACGGCTGTGGGCGCTCCAGCTGCGCACCTGGGAAGCAGCTTGAGCCTAACTCCTACCGCTGCGCAAGTAAGTGAATGGGAAACTGTTCAGACAAACTTCATTTCTGTCTCTTCAGAGGTGCCTGATAAGCTACTCCAACATCACTTCTGCTAAAAGATGGATTTTCAGCTTTTCTGCTTGAAAAAAAGAGTAAATTGTAGCTATAACATGCCACGATTATTTTGCAGAGGAAAAAACCCACTAATTAAGTCATACAGTAGCAATTGCTGCTCATTGCAATTTAAATAATGACTCCAAGATCTGACTGGTGGTGGTTTGCAGTCAGGAGCAAAAGCCAGGTGGACAAAGGCATGCAGCATCAGTCAACCCTGATAAAGAGCTTTGAAAACTGAGAGCAGTGGAACAAAAGTGCAAAAATACTAGAAATAATTAAAATTTTAAAATAAAAATTGTTCTAGGAATACAAACATGTAATGAAAAAGTCTTTGAAGTTATACTGTTTTGAAAACCTGAATCACTTGGCTCTCGTGCAGTCGATGCTCTCTGGCAGTCCAGGTCATAACACTGAGCACACCGTCCGTTTCTTTTGGCGCCTGGCTTTTTTCATGGCATTCAGTGCAATGGTTGTTGCTTCCTTAAAAACATTTTCTATGTTTTCACGACACTTTGCTGAGCACTCCAGATAAATTTGTGCATTAATCTGCTGACAAGCCGCTTCACCCTGGAAAGAACAAAAGGCATGAAAGGATGTAAACCCAATGTATGAGAGAAGGAAGGCGAGGTGGGAAAGAAAGGGAATGATTTTGTACATCGGCGTCTCATGAGGTCAGGAAGAAAGAAGCTGCCTCTGAGTATAGTGCTAGAGTGTAAGTGACACAGGTAGTAAACTGAGGCACTGTTAAGCTATGCTTTTTTCGCCTTCGTTGATCTAGAGCCTGGCCTAACAGTTCAGTGCATTAGAGACTTAAGATGCAGACTGCTGATGGTGTAAAAATATTCTCAGTAATAAATTTATTTAAAAGAAATGCTAAGGTAGATGCTTAAGCGAGGATAAGATGTCTACAAGATGATATTTTTTTCAGGCATGACCTTAACTGTTATGTGATGTCAGCTTTAGTAACACATGTCACATGCAAGAGCAGAATCTGGACCAAAGTCTTCCCTTGTTTTGCTGAAGCACATGCAGGAACCCTGACTCTTGCTTTGCAGCATGACAAGGGCTCAGCCAAAATCCTCACATACAGGTGCCTGCATTTCTCAGCCTCACCCAAATGCATGCAAAGGGAACACAGGGGCATCCAAAACGTTTGCATGCAATGCCGGCTGCATGAAATCACTACAGACAACACACAGTGATTTCTTACTTTGCTTGTGATCCTTTTATTGTCATTGCAGAGTCAGCCCCCAGCTCTGAACGCTTGTGAGCCTTGGATGGTAAATTCCAGATTTGCAGCCCACAGCTCACAAGCTCTGCGTTTATTCATTATAAGCCCTGGGAGTGGGGTCACCTGAGCACTCAGCCTTCTATAGGGGAATTTTTCTTCAGCACATTTAAGTGAAGTTTGTCTCCTTCCAGTTGTTTGCAAGCTGCAGTGCTGGCAGATACTGTTCAGCTCCTCTGTGCCTGGCATCAGAAGCAGCACGTCGCGTGACTCAAGATGCCATCAGCTGTAAAAGACTGAGGTAGTGTATACTTAAGGGGAGAAAACCAAGTGGGAGGGCTCACACAGGAGAGAAAGTGTGTACATCATGTGGGCCCTGGAGTTTAATTGCTTGAGGCCTCAGCAGACTTGCTACAAGTGTCTGTTCCTTGCCCTGAACCTGACGTGTGAGGGTGATGAAGGGAGTCAGCAATGCAAATGAAGGACAATCTGCAGCTCTTCACCCAGAGGCAGGATGAGCATCTCATCTTGTGCGCAAGGAAGACGAGCTAAAAGTCCCAGCGTGGTTTAGTGGTGATGCAGTTGCAGTTTCTTTTCATGCTGTTTAGAAAAAGGAGTGATTCATTCAAGGTCTTGGTGCACTTAACCTTGTTCCCTGGACTTGTGTCTCAGACAGTTCGAAAGCTGCTGTTCTTGCTCTGAGATGAGAGGAGAAGGATGGCTTTGTAGTTTAAAAAAAAAAGTGGGAGACCAGAGCAGAAAGGCTGTGTGACATGGCACAAGCTGTTCCATCACTGGTTGTTCCTCCTGTACCTAGGACAGCTATACCAGTTGTAAGTCTCGCTGCTTTGTAATACTTAAATTGAAAACATTTGGTAATATGTAGATTTTTTTTTTAAGATTAAGAGATTTTTGTTTGAAGTCTCTATGTTAGAGAAGCTTTGCAGATGTTTTTGCTATTGTCCTTGAAAGGATTTTTTTTTTTAAACAGGGTTTGCAAAACACTTTCTTTTCCCGAACAGTATTGTTAATCCAGTAGTGTGTATCCTAGCATCTCCAGTCTTTCTCACAATCCTGATCAAAGTACCAGTGATGGGAGCAATGTATCCTAATATAAATTACGAGAGAAGTCCAACAAACTTGTCGAAGCTTACAAATTTGTCACAGTATAACCCAGCTGTGAAAGGAAACAATGAGATGTAATGAGCCTAGAAGGCATAGCAAGTAGTTTCCTTTCAGATGCCCCAAGATATGCAAAATGCTCTTCAAATTTCTCTTTACTTTGGTCCTAAAAATGGGTGGTGATTTGGCTGCTTCCAAAAAGGACTTACAGAAACCCCTGTCAGTGCTGACTGTCCATAATCTATTTATCTAGGCACTGTGATCACCTCATTTTGGAGTATCTGTGGTTGCACTTGTGAGCAATGACCCCACTGAAGTTAGGGGGCTTTATCTCTTGCAAAGAGGACACCGCTTTAAAGGCGCCTGTACTTACCTGGTTGTACGTAATGGGTTCCTGCTTGGAAGCTCTGAGCTGGCGCAGCTGTTCTTTGTCTTTCCGAAGGTCTGTCTTGCAGCCGATCAGTACAAGCGGAACACCGCGGCAGAAGTGATTCACTTCAGGATACCACTGATGGTAGAAAAACAAAACTTTTACGTATGGCTTTATTTTTTTTTTCTGAAATCAAAACAATAAAGCCAAGGAATAGAACGAGCATTTAATATATGTTGCAATTTCAGAGTTTTGAATGTTATTAATCTACTGGTAAGGGCCCAATGAGCACTACTGACATTACAGAAACATTTACAAGTCCTACTCCAAGTCAGGAACTTCATAAAAACACAGCTGGCAGCTGTCGCTACGCCAAAATGCTTATTTAACATCTGTTTGAATTCAGAAGGGCTCCTCTGAAGTTGTATTGAAGAGTAGAATTGAGACCAAATTTTGCTTTGTTTTGCTGGTGCTATGTACAGAATGCTAACTTCTGCCTTGGAGCATTACAGAATTCCTGGGACAGAGAGGTGGTTGCTTACCTCTCTCCCCTCAAGCTAAATATGCATGTGACGGAAGTGGACTTGAATCTAAAATGCGTGTGTGCAATCTTGGTTGTGTGACATCGCTGGAGATAAAGCAGCAGTTTCACCGCTGGGTTGTGATCTTTTTGGTGTACTGCAGTCAACCCCAGTTCTGAGCACCTGCGTACGGTGGAGAGGGGAGCTCCAGGTCTGAGGTCCGCGACCTGCAGCTCAGCGCACAACGACCGATGCGTGCGTCTACACGCGCAGGGTACAGGACATGAACAGCGTCGTTTGTTTAACCCGACATCTTGTCACGCATCAGGCGTATGTCATCCATTTAAAGGGTCGAAGCAATTCCGAAAGCCTTTTACCTTAGCTGCTACGTTATCGTAGCTAGTGGGGTTCATGACATCGTAACAAATTAACACGACGTTTGTGTTCTGGTAAGAAAGGGGTCGTAGCCGATCATAGTCCTCCTGACCTGAAACACAGAGAATGTTTTGGATAAAAGAAATCTGTCCTTACCCATCAGTGTGATGGGAATATGTGAGGATACACACTTGGGATCAAGAACACCTGTACTATACTTGCATAGACTGAAAGTTTTCCATACTTGTAAAATTCCTTCCCGTAAACGCATGAGATTCCTCTTTGCTGACAAAACTGATGCTTTAGAATACAGAATGTGTCCTCGGCAGGTTTCAATAAAAAGCCTGCTGTGTCCAACTGCTAAGTACTTAGAAGCAGTTCTGATCGCTGATTGCCAAGTTGCTGCTCACAAGCAAGATCAGCAAGAGGAACTGACAGTTACTGATTAAAACATTTGCAATTTGGCAGTGGCTCCGTCCTCCCATGCGATGCTGGGAGGAGAAACACCGCCGTATTTGCTAGATTCGAATGCTGAAGTAAAAATTATAGTGGCAAACTTGCTTTTCCCAGCCCAGTGAGCTGTGGAAGCAGTGATCAGCACACTGTGCCTTCAGCACTGCCGCTCGCTGTAGCAGCACGCGCGTGATTTTTACAAGACGTGCTGCAACGTGAGCCAGGCTTAAGTGGTCTTTGAAGCAGCACTACACAGCAGATCCTAGGGATGCTGCTGAATTCTGGAGAAGCAGGGGATTTGTCATACTTCTGATGAGGGATATTCTAGCACATGATCTGACAAGAGGAAGCTGATTTGCTTCAGACCTGTACTCTTCCCCTTGCTGTACATGTGACTTAGCAGTAATCACCGTGCTGGGGTCTGAAGGTGTCTTGCTCTGAGAGGTTAAGTTCAAGAAAGCAGTACTTACCAGATGTAGTTGGCAGCTCGGGGAAAAAAAAAAAACCAACAGTCTTTCTCATTTGAGATTTTTTTTTTTTCAGAGACTTAGTAAGGAAGAAACCACAATTTAAGCAGCCTGTAGAAGACCTATTTGCCACCTGAGTGCTGCCCTGGAATCAGGTATGTCTCTGTGATGCACTGAATTTCGAAAACGAGAACTGGGAATGTCACTCCTTCCCACAATCACCAGAGAGTACACACAGCCCAGAAACTGCCCCACAAGGATGTTACACACCTCGAATCTTTGTATTGATACTGCACGTTGATGCTAAAAACTTCACTGCGCTCCAACTTTATACCAGTTATTCCTGTCCTGGCACGTGGCTCAGTCCCAAGTCACATACTCATCACTCCAGCCAACGTGTGTGTCTCCAGCTGCAGTCTGAAGAACTGCAGATACCAGAAGGTCAATAATTCTACAACACTTTGCCCCCTCCTTAATTTAAACGATGGATGGAGATACAGGTTATTACCAGCAATCCCTCCTGGGTAAGCCATTATTCGCTTTGCCCGAGATATTTGTAAAACGGGAGTCTTAGGTTTGGACCACTCTGTGTTTGAGCTCCCACAAGAACAGCATGCAAGTTGCAGAACAAAGAAGGATTGATCCTTCAGTGTTTAATCCAGAAATAATAGACAATTGACAAAGTTATGCATGTTGTATAAACATTCAGAGCAAAGAGTGTACTGCTTAGCCCTTCTTACTCTCCCAAATCCACCTACTTGCTTGCAACCGATTTGCCATTTTGTTCCTGAGATAATCCTCTAAATGCACTAATCACATCAGGTACCAAACCTTTTTTTTCCCTTCTCCTAACTTCCTCTAGTGTTACGTGCTGTGTATGATTTTCCCTGTTCCAGTTCATGAGCCTCTACCAACATAGCTTGTAAAATCAAAAGGTCCTCAAAGTTATTGCTGGTAATCTGTGAGATGGACAGGGCTGTCCCCCTAGAAGAAACACATTAGTTTGCTTGGAATTGGAACACAGAGCTAAAACCATACTCTCCTGGATGGGTTAACAGAAGAGGTGTCTTCAGTGATGTGACGCAGATGTGCTGTATTGCAAGTCAAAATCTATCAATATGCCCCAGGGAACTGCACCTTCATCTTCAAAACCACCTGTCTGCTTGTGGATTTTTAAGCAACCTGAGGAAATAACTGCATGAGAAAATGCTGCTGTGTAAAATGCAGCTCCGTGCACATTTGGAATTTCAAACACAGAACAAGGTGTAATGCAAGACCATGGGGGAAGGTTAGATGGCAATTGCTTAACTTGTATTCTGGTCGGATGATTGCAGCGCTTGGGAGAGGAGGAAGCTATTCTTTCAGAGCTCAGATGCAGTCTTTCAGTTGCTGAGGATGTAACAGGACCCAGATCAAGATGTAAGTGTCTAAACATTGACTTTCCTCTCACTGAAAACAATTCCCTTCACCGCCTGTCCTTAAGTGCTGCTGATGAAATGCAAGAAAAGGACCTGGGAGACTTTTTCTCTGTAAAGCTGCTCAGTCTGTGGTCAGAGCTCATTTGGCACAGATTTAGGTCTTCTAGTAGAAGAGTTTTTAAATGAAGGAACAGGGCTGAACCTAAGCACTGACAGAATGTACATGCAAAGCCCCTGTGTGCTTCCTCGAGCACAGGTAGCTGTGGAAGAATGGGTCAAATATACATCTACAACTGAGCACATCTGTGACTCTCCTCTGCCTTCCTCAGTTCATTGTAGCATCAGAAGCCCTGGGTTTTTTTTTTCAAAGAAAAAACTCCATCCAGCTGAATTCACCTAAAATTTGCTAACTCTGCAAAGATCCCACTCGTGCATGCCTCTGAGATGTGCTGTGTAACACCCCTCTCTGCAGTCGGGCCCTATGGCCAGGTGGGACCTCAGGTGATGGGTGAGGGGGGGAAACGAAACCACAGGTCTCAGTCTCACATCACATTCACTTGTCTGCTCTTCCTCACCCTTCGAGTGCCAGCCCGTGCGTTGCTCAGTCCATAAAGGAGCTCAGCACCTTTAGAGTCAAGGCTTGCCAGCCTAAGAGGCTACCAGTACGTGCTGCCCCAACGTTGAGCGGCACTGTCCATCGCCACCAGCGGGCGGGGAAGAATGTAACATCCTGACACCCGCTCCGGACCAGCCAACCACTTCCTACACACGGTCACGTTGTCTGTAATACTCCGCCGTTGTGTTCAGGATCGACATGCAACCGCGCCATGGTGAGCCCTCACAGGGGCACAGAAATGCACCCAGCTCTCTTTGATTTGTTATTCTGCAGGCTCCACGGCAATACCATGGTTATTAGCTTGGCAGCTATGTTTTTTCACCACTCAGTTTAAAAAAAAGTGGGAAACAGGCATTCTTGGCAGGAATAAAGCCAGGGGAAGAGGACACTTCGGCAGGAGGAGCATACTTCAGTTAAAAAGTTGGGGGGTTTTGTCTTCCTCAAGCACGCCCTCCCTTTCCAAGTTGTGAAAAACTACTCTTGCATATACCAGCTTTTAAAATTTCTCTTACTCTAATGTCTCAGACAGCCGTGCATCTGTCATTACAGACCTGAAAAACCCCGCTGCAGGCTCGGCGTGCGCTTCCTGCCAGTCAGAGCGAGCCCACAAGGACGAGGCGTTACATTACTTCCTCCCCAGCCCAGCAGAGCTCTCGTCTTCGGTCTGAGAAAGCCCTGCACCGAACGGCATCGGAAACTGAACCTCGTGTTTCTGATCTGCAGCGTCAACGCTGTTCCCTTAGCATGTAAAAAAATAAGAGTTAATTTACCTGTCAGTGCCTTTGCCTCTATCAAGCACAGCTAGAAATGGAAACTTTTAATTGAGTAAGTAGCTGCAAAGCCTGTTTGCAGACAAAACAAGCGATATTACAAAGCCTTTACACATTGCGTATGTATACCACCAACTTCCTGCAGCAGCAAGAGGTATCTCTGGTGAGGGAGATAGAGTAGCGTAGTGCAAAAGTCTCACCAAAAAATGCCCTTGTAAAGAGTAAAGCTGGCTTAGGATTTTAGAGGAGAGCAAGACCAAACTCAAGCAGTTCAGTCAGAACACCCACCCCAGAGCAACATCACCCAGCTGAGAGAGGAATCTAATGAGGAGCTGCTGCTCCCCGATACAACAGAAGCAAGTGAACGTAGTGACACACCGATTCCAAAACTGCCTCTCTCACGCTGCATGCACATGGCAGAGGGACAGAAGCTCTCGTCTCCTGAACTGGACACGCCTCTTGCTCTTCTCTTACTGCAGTATGTGAACTTCCAGGACAGGACACAACCCTGAGTCCTAGTCTAAACCTTAAGGAAGCCAACATCAGTTGTGTATTATTAAAAACAGGATGGGATTAAAATGTGTGCTCAAGTGAGTCCTTCCTCTAGCATAACTTCCAGCTTCAGAAACAGGATGAAAAGCTGCTTGAATTACAGATCTGTAACCTAAAACTATGTAAGCAGCTTTGAAATAGAAGCAAAACTCGAGTCTTTCCCCCTCCCAAGCAAATGCCTTAACCAAGGTAGCAATGTCCCCTCCTTTTTTTGCACCTAACAATCTTGATGTGCCTCATTCAAAGCAAAAAGAAATTTAACAGGAAGGGAGGAGACAAGTGTCAGCAGCCTCTAGCGACTCATAGCCTGGTGGCCACGACACTATTTTGGGAGGTGAAACATGCTGGGTTTCAAGGTTTCCAGATGAGAGACGGAAAGCGATGGCTCTTTCATGGCAAAGAGCTCTGGCTGCTAGGCAACAATGGCATCTCCACTTCCCGAAGCGTCTAATGAAACACAAAATACGCCCAACTCCGCTCTTCAGCGGGGCGCTGCTTTGGTCCAAGATAGCGTTTATAGCTGTGAACTAAATGTGGAAGGGTAGAGGCATTCTGCCTAAACAAGGGAAGAGGGTAAGACAAGCCACCAGCACCGTGTTCAGTGTTCTGCTGGCTGCTGGTGGCTCTAAGTCCTGCGCAGAGGTGACGCAAGGAGCCGGGCACTTACGTCACGCTTGCGAGAGTTTAGTGCTGCAATACTGAACTTGCCCTACCTACCGCCGTTTCTGGGTCCAGCCCGTGTTCCTTAAAGCCTGGAGGAGACTCCAAAGGCAAATACTGGAAGCTGCGGCTTGATTTGAAATGAGTCAGCCAAGTATCAGGAACAGTGTGACAGGTAAAAATTCCACACTGACAGCAAACAAAGGTAAAAAACTTAACAAGTTCACTGTGGCAAGTTCTCCGTGCCAACACACTGTGTTAAGGAAATCCCTCTTTTGCACGAGATGTCAGCCCTTCTCTTTTCCTTTGAGCCTTAACACAAAAGCCTCGCCATTCAGTAGAAGCTACGTTATCCAGATCGCTGGATTCAAGAACAGTAACATTGACACAAGAAATAGATTAGCAAATTGGGTGTTTAGGATCTTACTATACTGCAGTAAAGACTAGCAATAAAATTCACTTTTAGATTAAAAACCTTTAAAATTATCTATTCTGATATCATGTAGAGTAAGCAAGAAGGTAAGCATGTTTTACTAGGATTAAAAATTAATACGGAGTGCATTTGGTTCTTGTTTGTCTTGGTGTAAATTTGGAACAACTCCACAGGCTTGAACTGAAACAGATGATTTACACTGAGCTGAAACAGAGCACATTTTAGGGTTTGTTTAGGAACGCAGCTGGGTAACAGCATCTAGGAACTTTGAATTAAGTTGAACACAAACCATTTCACAAGTTCCTGAAATGAACCTGAACAGACTACCATCATTTTCAAACAACTTTTACTGCTATGGCCTTTTGGTTTTGAACACCAACCAGCCCTTTTCTCCTTCACTGTTCAACCACACATGGCAGGAGATTAAAATATTTTCCTGGTTGATTGTATTATACTTTGCATCTGGGAACGGAGTTTTAATACCTCTAGATATGTTTGCTATTTGATGTGATTTTCTTAATAAACTGAGTTGTTACGATAATGAACAAGCCCACGGCTAGAACTGTGATTACATGAGTGACTTTTTTTCTGGAAGGCACATTTATGCATGCAACAGGTGACAGTCGTTGTTTTGTTTGTACTTTAATCTCTAGCAGTCCTAACTGTAACCATTTCACAAGTTCCTGAAATGAACCTGAACAGACTACCATCATTTTCAAACAACTTTTACTGCTATGGCCTTTTGGTTTTGAACACCAACCAGCCCTTTTCTCCTTCACTGTTCAACCACACATGGCAGGAGATTAAAATATTTTCCTGGTTGATTGTATTATACTTTGCATCTGGGAACGGAGTTTTAATACCTCTAGATATGTTTGCTATTTGATGTGATTTTCTTAATAAACTGAGTTGTTACGATAATGAACAAGCCCACGGCTAGAACTGTGATTACATGAGTGACTTTTTTTCTGGAAGGCACATTTATGCATGCAACAGGTGACAGTCGTTGTTTTGTTTGTACTTTAATCTCTAGCAGTCCTAACTGTGATATTAGGCTAAAATTATTGTAGGAGAAAAGCAATTTGGAAGTACGTCCAGCTTTACAATCTTGAAGTATCAGTCAGGTTTAAGTTGACACAGCAAGAGCTGCTGGAACAGAAATGTGGGCACCTTCACAGGAGCAGCATTTTACACTGGCAAAAGCAGTTTCTGCTTATTTTGTCCGAAATTATGAAAACCCAGGGGCTGGGTTTGGGCTCAGTCCCAGGCTGGTGCCCCAGCACCGGTGTCAGCACGCAAACCGCCTCTCGCAGCCTGATACTGTTGGGATTGGGAAAGTCGAAAACATGATGTGGAAAAAAAAAAACCAAAACAAACCCTTACCTGCAGTATCGTACAAATTCAGGATCACCTCCTTTTTGCCCACCGTAACGCTGGTAGTATATTTCTCGAAGACGGATGGGGCGTATTGCTGGAAAGGGAAGAGAAGCAGGTTTGGGGAGGAGAAGCAGGTTTGGGGAGGGACAAGCAGCCCACAGCCCGCACCGGCCGCTCTGCCGGGCGGCCCCCAGCCCCTTCCCGCCCAGGGAGGCCGGGCCCGGCGGCGGGACAGCGGGCTCACCTCGGGGAAGGAGCCCTTGGCGTACACCATCAGCAGAGAGGTCTTCCCGCAGCCGCCGTCCCCCACGATCACCACCTTCACCTCCTTCTTGCTCGACGGGGCGGCCGCGCTGCCGCGGGAACCCCTGGCCGTGCCCTCGGGCAGGGCCCCGTTGGCCGCCTCCATGGAGCGGAGCGGAGCGGGGCCGGGCAGGGCGCGGCGCAGCCGGGACCCAACTTCCCCCCCGCCGCCGCCGCCGCCGCCGCGCTCCGCGCTCCCCGGGGCGGGCACGCCCCGCCCGCGCCCCGCCGGGGATTGGCCGCAGGTGCCTGAGGGCCCCGCCCGGGACCGCGCCGCCGCCTCACCCCGCGTAAGCCCCGGGGCGGCGGGAAGTGCCGCTCCCCGAAGCCATCACGGGCCCGGGACGCTCCGCGCCCTCGGCTCCTCATCCGCGGGGTCCCGGCGCTGAGGTGGAGGCAGCCCCGTGGGCACGGCAGGAGCCCCCTCCGCAGGCCTTCTCCCCCCCAAAAACCCCCGGGGGCTGCGCACCCTGCCCTGCCGCTGAGCCTCCATCCGCCCGGGGCCGTTGGGCTCGCTCCCCTTTGCTCTTCCCATCCACCCGCCATCTTACCCGCGCTCGGGTGGCTCATCCCCGCCCAGCCACTGCGGCCCCGGCGTTTTCGGGGAGCCCCTTTGGGCCCCCAGCGCCATGTTGGTTCCCCTGAGGTCGCAGGCCGCAGAGGGGATGGTTTCCAGTTCAACCTCAGTGTCTGCACCGGTGGATCCCAGTCCCGACGGACGAGGGGAGAGCGTGCAGCAGGTGCGGTGTCATCCATGGCGAGGGCGAGGCAGGGACCCCGATGTACCCCCCAAAACGCGTCTTGTCGCCAGCCCTGGGAGCAGTGGTGACTTGCTGCTTGTTTTCTACTGTATTTACCGCTCGAGTGAGAACCAACAGCTCTACTCGCTGCTTATCCAGCCACTCCCCGCCACCCAAGGTGAGCTGCGATGAAAACAATCTGGAATTTTACATTTTAGTTGCAGAGATGTGATACCTGGCGTTGTTTTGTCCTGTGGAAGGCAGGGGATCGCCACAGCCCGATATTTGTCCATGATAGACAGGTCAGGGGAGCGACCTGTGACAGACCTGCCTGGCTGCCAATCTGCCACCATTCTGCACAAAAAAAAAAAAAAAGAAAAAAAAATTGTGCTTTTTTTTTTTCTTAGCAGGGATTAACAGCGTGGTCCATCTCAAATAAACCCCATCAGTTCTTAAGAAATCAAAACTGACTCTAAAATTTTTTGAAATGCCACTTGTGGGAATAGCAACAAACCCCCAAGGGCATGCTTGAGTGTAGCAAGATCATTTCATTCAACTAAAGAAAAAAAAAAAAAAAATCACGACTCAAACAGGGTTTTGCATTTTCTGCTGCACGGTTGTGTCACTAGATGGCCTTCCAGACCGAAGGCGAACACCACTGCACTTCTTTGCAAGGAAAACCCTGCCCTGTGCAGAGGGCAGACAAAAAGCTAGAAAAGGATAATTTGGCGATAGGAAGGAGGAGGGACATGTAAATACCCCCAAAAAAGTGTCGTGTAATTCAAATAATAAAAAAGCAGGCAAATTCACACCAATTTAAAGCTAACCATTTTACTGAGGAAAATCTTACATCTCTTATCTGGAAGGCAGTAAAAGCCGTCCACTCCTGTCAACTGTGATGGCTGAGGGCATTCCAGTATCGCACAGCAATGAGTGGTCCAGGAAAGACTTGTTTTACTCTGAAATGACTTATTTGGACCTGGCTCAAAACCAGCATCACGCTGTGTGTGATAGGACCAGCAGATAGGCTTAGTAGCCTTCCTGTAACTGCATACTGTAATTCCATTTTTTTTTTTTAAGTCAATTATTGCCATATAAGTTTTCTGGGGGCTAAAAGCATTTTGTGGGTCATTGTTAGGTTGGGTTTTTTTTACTATTTTTGCTTTTCTTGCAAGTCTCGTGAAACAATCTTTAAATTTCTCACAGCTTTGTCTCCTTTTACATTTTATAATTAGGGAAACCTTTTAGATTTGTACATCTTTGGATTTGGGATGAAATAAGAGAAAATAAGTGGATGATAAAATCAGCTGTAAACACTCCAAAGACTGTTTTTAAGTAATGGATGTTCTATTTGTAGTGAGTCAACTTAGTCTTGACGAAATACAGCGTTACAGTGTCTCAGTTAGTTATTTTTAATTAACAGGTCTGCAGTGCTTTAGGCATAGAAAGCCTTATGCAAAAGCTAAGTGTATTTTGCTGACTCCAAAAAAGTAAAAGCTAATACAGAATTCTGCAATGATTTAAATGGAAGAAGATTCAAATCTAAGAATTATTAATTGCAACTGTCCTTCTCCTATTCTGTTTTGGCCTGTATATTGATTTTGGCACAAGTTCTGTTTCATCAAAAGCTTCTGCAGCTCAAGAGTCAATATGTGCATAGAGATTTACAGTGAGTGTGCCAAAATCAGGACTTCACTGGGGTATGGTCAATGTCTGTGTTCCAAGCGTGTTACCAGGGTGTCGCTTCATGATTGCCAAGGAAAATAATAGAAAGGAGTGAAAGGTTAGCAGACTGCCTAGGAAAACTGCTAGAAGCGTACGATTTTTAAAAGATACTTTAACACTTTAGAAGTTAGTGATGGGTGATTCAGGTTGGCTATCAGGACACCCCAAAAAGACTCACAGATTAGGTTTATTATTGAAGCGATGGCCTTTTTACGATACAGGGTGATTAAATACGCTGATATTCCCATTTCTCAAAATACCAAGGAAAAGTGCTTGTGACCTCCTGAACAGTTCTGGTACAAGGGAAGAACCTGAAGACACATCCTTAGACCGACCTCCTGAGGAAACACCACCAACGTGCGTGTGCTGCCTCTCTCTGTGCCCTGTGATGTGCTTGGAAAAGACAAGGAAACTGAGATTTAACAATATTAAAAGCCCATGAGTTTTGTGACTATAGACAGTTAAGTGGGGAAAAGAAGCATAATTGTATTTTTTTTTCTGCTCAAAAAATACAGTTTTAAATAGTAAATATAGCAACAGATTTGACAAAATATTCTGGTCAGCTATGTTCTTCCATTTGGAGGAACTCTGAATGCTGGCAAAGTTTTATGTTTCCAGTCACTTAAGCTCTATCCCAGTGCATGCCCTTAGGCTAACAAGCATGGCTTGCAATAATATTTTTAATGGAAAATACAACTATTTTAGCGAACCAGCAAGGGCTCAGACTCCTGGCACTTCCTCACAGCCACAACTGCGGAGAGGAGTAACAGCACGCGCCATCTGCTGCATACTCCTGTCATTAGTCTACGTGGGAACAGAGACCAGACAAGAATGGGGATATGTTATCCCTAAATGTGTTTAGAACTACATTTTTGAAATACACTTAAGAATTTCCTTCTGGATAACACAGACCCCAGCTTTACAAAGACTTAAACATAAAATAAGTAAGAACAAGTAGCCCCATTTATGTCAAAGAAAATTCTCATAAACTTAGTTGAATGTGCGTAACAAGACAGAGCCTTAAATATTTATTTTTGAACATTACCAGTGATATTAATTATTTGTGTTTTCAGCCATGAATTCCCATTACAGCATGTATGTACAGAGCAAGAGACAACGCCCTGAAGAGTTTACAATAGGAAAGACCGAGCCTAAAGAACGGGACAGAACAGGACTTACCATGTAAGTAGAGGGAATTTCCGATACATTTCAGATGTGACACAAAGGCGACAATTGTTTGTCATGCGCACAGACCCTTACTGGAGAACGATCTCTGCCCCACGGAATTTACTGTGAGCTGACAGGGCAGACAGGGAAGGGGAAACGGTAACGTAGGAGAGCTGAACATACCCTGCACACGCAGGGAAGTCATGGATGACGATCTCGGTGTAAGAGGAGAGGCCTGTGACAAAGCTAGCTATACGCTCAAGGTAATTCAATTTATTTACAGAACTACTGTACCATTTTCTTGTTGCAGTTTTGTTTTTGCTCACAATCCCAAGCCTCTTTCAGCCCTCGCTCAACCCTGGAAATATATTTTTTCAAAATGAAAGCTCGGTCTCCTTGACTCTCAGCTGCTTCTCAGGACCTGTTTCTGTAGCGTTTCTTGCTGTTTCTCTTGCACATGCAGGGCTCCACCATCTGGTCCTCATGGCCTGGTATTTTACACACACGCCCCCACCCCAAAAAATCCCTTGGGCCACATGATTCACTGTCTATTCAGACCTTGCCATGTGCCTGTTTTTTTGTGTCGTAGCCCCTACTGATGTAAATCCCTTGTTTCATAAGGGCTCTCAATTGCCTTTTTCACCGAAGGCAAGGTGGCTGTGACACCTGCCAGTTTCCAAGACGTTTAACGCAACCTCAAACATCATTACATTGTTGTTTGGCTGAGTAGGAACCGTATTTTTGTTTCCCAGTGAGAAGTGCTGCCAAAAAGGTATTAACTTTCTAGACTATTAAGTAATGTGGAAAAATTATATTTCAATAAGAAAATTTCCTTTCTGCCTTTTCATGCCTTAGGAATACAGTTCCTGTTTCACTTGGCTCAAGTAGCCCACGCACTAAATCAGTGCAAAAATCTTTCAATAAACTCTACAGAAAATCTGTCCAAATGCTACCATGGAGTTCAGAGGGCTATGAAAGAAAACAGGACAACACTGCAACAGGAGGTGTTAGCCAAATCCGACGCACAACTCGGCAAAACCAGGCAGTGAACATTCAGGCACTTTGATGTCGTTTGGACAGATTTTGTCCATAAACCACACGCTGACTGCTACCTAGAGAGCAGCTATTTATAGGGAACTCATACTGTTTCTTGGGTTATTTTCTCTGGTGTGTTTTAAATCAGAGGTGCCAACTATGTGGGCCAGAATGGCCTACCTGATGGATGCGTGGCCAACATGCTGTATTTTCAATCTCACCTTTCATTAGAAACTGAGTTCTTGGCTTTGCAATTGTGGGGGGAAAAAAAGCCCTCTACTTTACAAATTTAAGAGTGTGTAAATCAACATGCTAACGTCTCAGCCTGATACAGTAGGTGTTTACGGGCAGTTTCAAGTTTCTGGTCCTCGCTGAGGTGTGAATTCTCAAGCCAAGTTCTGTTGTAAAAAATGGGTAACACAAGGTTAAGACCATCCTATGCTTTTCTGGAACATCAAACACAATGACTGATCTCTGAAAAGCATGAAATGAACAAGCAGGTGTCTGCCAACACCACCGTAACTCTGCCCCCGCGGATCTGGGCGATATGTGCGTCCCCCAGATGTGCTGGCACGGCTTCACTGAGCGGCGGGGAGGAATTTGTCAACGCAGGCTGGCAGAGCTGTCACAGCGACACTGGATCTCATCCTCTGCCTCGGTGCTGAGAAGTGAATCTGGAGTTTCGCCGGAGAGGGAGGGATTCAAAACGCCCTGCTTCAGGCGGGATCTGCAGGTTGTATTTGCGTTGGGAGCTGCAGTTGGCTTTACCATGGGAACAGTCAGAAGCAGCGGGTTCAGGAGCGATGCGCGGGCTTGCTCATGGCTGAGCGAGAGCACAGGGCTCTGCTACAGATCTGCATGGAATTAAACAGCATCAGATGCTTTTCTGTGTCCAGATCTGCAGCAGAGAATAAATCCCATCAAGAAGCAATTTTGGGAAATTTAGGGAAAGGGGCTGTAGTTTTCCTTGCAACACAGTGTGTTTTTACCCAATATCCAAGCCCTCTCTTCAGTATACACCCCTAAAATCTCTCTGGCTTATGTCTTCCTGTCTTTTCATTACCCAACACTCCACCTGACCCAGCAAGTGTAGAGATGTTGTTATTTTCAAAATCAGAGCAGTCTGATTTTGAAAATAACAACATGTAAGAAAGCATCTGCTTTCTGACATTACTCTTCCCTTCTTCTCCCATTCCCTACGTATTAGTATGTAATTCCTGATAGAGAGATTTTCTTTTAATGTACTTGCTGGTTTAGAGACAAGGGAGGACTGAAACCTACAGGAGTATCTGTTAACTAGGATGAGCACAGCACCAGAGCAGGAGTTGCATTCAGCTTCTTTACTTTACGCAGCAGGGATAAGTATGGAGTAGGTGAGCCCGCTGCGGACGGCCAAATCTGTGTTACGCTGCCCGAAAGCTGGGTGGTAGATTCCACCAAACTTGAAAGGTGTGGAGTTGTACTTTTTTGTGATGCTTTTGAGAACCTCAGGTTTAAACGATCCCAAGTTTGGCTTGCAAAATATACTTTCCGCTGTGTGAGCTACAAGGCAGCCTGAACAGGCATGTGTTTTTCAGAGCCGTTAGGAGAGTCAGGCTTTGATCAACACTTCATTGCTGCATTGGCTCTGCAATAGCCGTCACTCTTGCACCTGGCCCAGGCAGGAAGCTCTCAAACCTTTTGGACAAGAATGTGGGGAAATTGGGAGAGTTTCTCCTCCTCTCACAGGAGAAAAAAAGGATGGCAATGTAGGGTATAAGAGAACTGTGGATGAAATAGGGACAGGCTTTTGCTGAGTAACGTATGGCACTGACGTTAAAGGGCAGTTCATGTGTGAAGTTTGCATCCTCCCCTCTGATATTTGTGCAGACTTCCTACAGGAAGTCAGCAACTGCAGACTGAAGAGATGATAAAATCCCGTTTATATCCCTGCAGGAGACTCCATAATTTCTGCCTGCTTTCTGTTGAGTACTAGATGTACAGGGAGACCTAAGCAGGAAGCACTTGCTCTGTCGCTGTCTGGCTGGGAAGAAGCTTATCCATAGGGATGGAGGTTTGGCAAGAGCTAAAGAGGTTTGTGGCTCGTCAGCATCGCTAGACACAGGACAGGCCCAGACTGAGTTCATCTCAGACCTGAGAATAGCAAAGAAACAGCGACGCTCAGAGCAGGCTAATTAATAACTTGAGGTACTGGGAATAAACCCGGTTGTAATCGTCTCATATTTGCTTACAGCTGTGACTTTTGGCCTGTGCCACGCTTGCGGGAGCTGGACGGGCTGACGGTGCAGAGTGGCCTGGCTGGAGGTCCTCGCTGCGAGCCACCCGAGCAGCTTGGGAAGGCGTTTGAGCAATCGTGGCGGTGGCGTGGTCTGGGGTGCGCAGGCACGCAGAGAGCAGCAACCTGCCAGCGCTGCTGCAGCCCACGGGGTATCGCCAAACTGGGACTGGCGCGGTGCCCTGCGTGAGCTCGACACCGCTGTCCTTGACGGCATGTTTCCTGTGCGCTTCTCCCTTCCTACACACGTTTCACCCTTCCTGACTCTCCTTGTAACAACAGGCATGCTGTCAAGTTCCCAGTTGCTTACTGGGATTAACATAGTAGCTCTGATTTCTTAAGGCGGGGAGATTTCCTGGTTAAAACCATTCTAATTAAACTTACAGCTCTCATAATGCTAAAAATGCCCTTGTGTGAAAGGCAGCTGAAGCTCCTTGTAAAAGGTCAGTGCCCCTACAACTTTAATGGTCTTAGGAGTCTAACAATGGTACAGTGCCTGTTCAAAGGCACAGGACTCCAGACAAATGGAAGAATGAAGCAAATACAACATCCCTCTGAATCAGACACCTCAGACAAAAGTCTTCCAAGCACAAAACACATCTGGCAGCGTATTTGTCAAGTTTTTTTATTGGCTTTAAATACAGACACACACAGAGCCCATAGTAAATCCTTTCCACTGTAGATCTGGGTAGGCAGCTCTCGTTTTCCTTTTAGGACTCAGTTTTGGGCCTGGGGAAGAGAGTTCTCAGTGATCAGGCCTCCAAGCAAGCCAGGGCTGGCCACAAAGGGCAACAGCTGCGCGAGCTTTAATTCCTCTCCCCACCCTCCCGTACAAACGTGCCCCTCAGTCCTGTCTGGAGGAGCCAGAGGGAGGAACGTGCAGCTCCCCTGCTTCCCTGCCAGCTCTCCTGGCATTTCCTCTTACGCAGCCAATTGCACGTTCGGACCATAAAGTATTTTTTCATGTGGGCAGCTGAGCAGCAGTGGAACTAGAATCTCTTTCGGTCACAACCCCCTCGCAGATGTTCGTGACACTTTTCTACCCTCCCTTATGCAACACGTCAGGCGTTTGTGATAATTTACTGCGACAGGAACCACTTCCTGCACGCTGCTAGCAGCAAGTCTTCCCAGACTGCTGGCAAGAATTACACAGGGAAAATGAAAGACAACGTGCAGGGGAAGGTGTCGGGAAGTAAAGGGAACCCTGTTCTCTATCAGCAGCTCCCGAAAGAGAGAGGGGGAGAAAACCAGCGATGGCTTTGCAGATTCAGTGGAAGCCAACTTCAGTTAGGGATTGGCAATGGCCTGCCCACTTGAAGCTGAAAACAATCAAAGTATCTGGAAAAGGTATTTTAGTTTAAGACTTACCTCGAAAAATAAATTAAAAAAAAAGCTAAAGCAAGTAGGAAAATAAATTAGCAAAGATAAGAACAGAGCCTGCAGGAATCAAGTCTAAACAAAAGGCAGAGGCTATGCAGCGAGAAAACCACAAATGGCTGAAATGTAAAACCTACAGCTCACTGCGAAACATGAAGGATGCTGTTGTATTCCACACCTCCTCTTCCCGGGGGTAGCTGTCTCCACAAGGTGAAGGGCAGTAATGAATCAAGCTCCTTCCCTCTCTCCCTGTATTTTCTATTCAATTATTTGCAGGCTGTGCAAGTTCTGCTTTATTTCCCCTCTCCATATGCCGCACTCTCCTCCTGTTTTTTTTTTTTATTCCGAACGGCGCATTTGGCCTCTCTCCCATTTCTTTCTCCTCGGTGCGTGCCCCCTGCTCTGCTAGGATCTGCTGTCTTTGTAACCTCCGCTGTGCACATATGCTGGCTCTCCCTCTCCCCTCCCGCCACCCCCTTCCTCTGGGCCATCAAGTGTCCCTTCCCTTCACTCCAGCATTTTTGCCGGGGGGCCCAGCAGCCGGCCAGAAAAGGAACAATTCTGCCAGGGCCACTGCTCCCGTTTTCATGCTGTTGGCTCCTCTCCGCCGATCAAGGGGAACCCGTGTTGCTCCCCCAGTACAGCTGATTGGTAGCGAAGGCAAAGACGGCTCTGCAGCTGCTTAGCAACTGGGAGCTGCTGTTATGCAGCAGCGTAGAAAGGCAAGGGATGGCACAGCATTCGCTAATTCTGCGCGTTCTGGCCCACTCGGCTGAAAACTGGGGCCCAGTGGAGCAGCTGGGGCGCTCCCAACTGTCCTGTCGAAAAAAAAATCAGGGTGGGGATCCTTAACTGCAGATTTGCGAGCAATGGTGACAACGTCAAGGGCAAAACTGCCTTGGTCTTGTGTCCTATGTGCAGCACACCCGTTAGAAGAAACTGCTCCAATTTGTAAGCTAAACTCATGCCATTTGCTCTTGTTACCACTCTTCTGGCTGCAACATTTTATACTCCATTACCTATATTCACAACGTTCCCTGTATGCGCTACACTTGTTAAAAAGGCTAGCAGGTCTCCAGCTCCCGTGGCATCTAGCCTGTTTAATGACTGGTGTCCAGATACACGAGTGTTTTAAGGCATAAATATCCCGTTAGATTACTTATCTGTATCTTCATTTCCTTTTGATGCAAGCTCTGCGAGTGCCCAAATTCTTTAAAGGGTACATTCTTTTCATTCTTTTTTTTTTTTTGTAAAACTGTACTGTTTAGGCCTTGAAGCACTGAACGGAAATGTTGAGTAATCCGATGGCTTTAGAATGTTGATTAGAATTGCGAACCTTCTTATTTAATTTCATTATTTTTATAAGCTCTAAAGTATTCTAAAAAGTAACCAGTTGTACATCCTGGTGGGATCATAGCACTTCAATAGCAGCTGCATTTCAACAGAAAAGAAACAACACAAAACATTCTGCAAATCAGGTGCTGAAACAGCTTCTTTATTCCTTTATAGCTCAAGGATGATTAGATCTCTGACAGCACTCACCGCCTATCTTACAGAGGAGGCTTTGTCATAATACTAGCAGAAATAAAATGAACAGATACAGTAAAAAGAAACCAAAAACCCCAGCCCTGGCAAATATCCAACACAACCATCAAAACTTGTATGATCTTAAACAAAATAAACGTTTGTTCCACTACTGGGTATCACCACACATCTCTTTGCACCCAGGCAGCCAAAGAGCAGAGCAGACCAGCGATTCCCTGTCATTGTTCAGTGCTGACATCCCATGAATCCTCAGAGCACGCTGGGACACAGGTGAAACCTGTCAGGAGGTTGCTTGTTTTAGCTGAGAAATTCCCTAGACAGATCATCTGCTCTTCTTGGGAAAAAATGAAAAATTTCATTGCAAAAAGCTGAACAGGCAAATACCCAGTCCACATTCCCACTCAGTATTCCTTTGGTATTCTTAGCCTGGTTTCCTAAAAATAAACAGTCTAATGTGACTGTGGTGTTTTATGTCATTTTTCCTCTCTTTCCTCCAATCTCAGTCAAATTTGGCAGTGGGGAGTAAGCTGCAAACGTATTTAGGTCTTGAATGAACGGCTGAGTAGTAAAGGCACCACCTTGGCCTTGGGGAAAGGCAGGCAGCCCTTAGCCCCCCTCCACAGGAGCTCCAGCCGGCGCAGGACCCCCGGCTCAGCCAAACAGGGCAAGCAAGATTGGGAAAAAAACCTGGAAGACTTGTCAGGGGGCATTTCTGGACACAAATCCATGGGAGACAAAGCTTCAGGAGTTTAGCTGCTGAGAGAGAAAGTGTTTTAAGAAACCGTAAGGTTCGGTGGTAAATGGTACCAGCACTAGTAGGAGATGTCTGCAAGAAGGCCGATGTGCCATACTTCAACCCCTGTGAGGCGTTTACGTGACTGTGAGTAGGAGAATGTAAGAGCAAGAAGGCACAACCAAATGGATCAGAACCCATCTAACAGGAAAGTCTCAAAATGCAGTTGTAACCCCTGTGTTCTAGAGCTGGCACTTTTCTTCTATGGGTCCTGCAATCACCTGGTTTGCGCCCACATTATCTAAAGGCACAAGGGCAGGCAAATGCTGCAGCGTGCCTCCTGGCTCCCTTCCACCTCCTAAACTGGGCTCTCTTCCCATGAAACTGGGGTGTGGCAAGAGGATGGTGTACATCCAGACCTCCTCCTGAAACAATATTGACACGGCCGAGGCGCACACGCACCCGGAACCAGGAAACTGCTACAATGGAGACAGAAGCAGTTGTTTATCTGGAAGAAAATATAAAAATCATTACCAATCAAGTTTGCAGGTGACACTGCACAGTAACAGGAAGGGGGTATTAAAAAAAAAAAAGGCCACTGCAAGCAACAATGCTCTCTATGGACTGTCCTTTTTGAGAGGGCCAAGCGTAAAGCCATACATGCAGAACAAAAAGTACAAACCAACAGGACAGGGATGTCGTCCCAAAAAGGAGCAGATCTGAGATTATTTTGGGAGCCGTGCTGGGAAACCAGCTGAGCATGGGCTGCTGTAATCCCTGGATGCCTAACAGAGACTCTCAGCCGGGAAGGCTGCTGGCACAGCTATCATCACCGCTGATTGCTCTGTGCCGTTCTGCCCGGATCAAAATGGTGAAAAACTGGAGTGTTCACAGAACTGCGACAGGAACGGTGACAGGATTAGTAAAGATGGACCCGAGGGGGAGCTCTGCAAGTCTGCAACGCGAGTGTTAAATGCTCCGTTGATCAGGCTGCACACTGCTACAGGGGGATGGAAACCTGAGAATGGAGCATTCCTCGGTCAAGCAAACCAAGATACAGCAACATCCAGAAACTGAAAGCACAAACCAGACAAGTTTAAAAAGGTATTTTGATTTCTAGTGCCAGGTAGAGTTTGAAGGAAACAGTTTACTCTTATTTTACTCTCTCTCACAGCCCATTTTAGAATTAAAATCTGATGTTTTTCTAAGATGCAGGTAGGCTGTAATTAATTTTTTTTTCAAGCAAGAAGAAGAAAAAAATACTGCATAATGCAGGAAGCCAAACCAGATGAACCTAGGTCTCTTTTGTCCTTTATAATCTATTAGCCTAGTTTCCTTGCACAAGCAGTGGATTGTGACACGAAAACCTTCAATATAAAGGATTCTGTGTACTAGCCAGTCTAAAACAAAATGTTGTAAACAGTCATGATCATTGTTTGGCAGAACAGCTGCATATTTTTATTTCACTTTGCCTCTCTCAATCTAATTTGCTGTTGTTGCAACACTTTGCCAAAGAAATTAAATCAGTTCTTATTGATAACAGACAGTGAAATAATTAGCATAAGAGTTTTCCACTCAACAATACAGGGAAGGGATGCCGTGGGCAAGAACAAACCCCTTTGCTTAAAGAACGTGTGTAGAGTTGCCACAAGCCGTTCAGAGAAAAAAAAACAAAAAACAACTTGTTTCCTTTCCCCTGAAAGATCTCTTTCTTTCTCTAAAGAGCCTCATGCAGTAAACCAGGGTCAATCTAACTCAAGTATGAAAGTCTGGTTTGACCTTTCTGGGATTTAAACGTGCTGTACCAGAGCTTTTCAGATACGAGGTTCAGCCATGAAACCACCCACTCCGAGAGTACAACCGGTCTTAACTGCCTTGGTGACTTTTAAACTACACTGAACATTACAGTCATTTAGAAACTCTAAAAACAGAAAGAAATGTTCAGCTCAGACTTACAAAAACAATTTCCAGAAGTGCTGAGGACCCACACAATTCACTGGGTCCGTACGGCGGGCTCGCTGTACAACGCCTGCTGCCCCAGCAGTTTCTGGCCCTGGTTCGCACGTACGCGGCGCCAGGCACACGCGGTAGGACCTCTCCCAGCTGGAGCAGCAGTTCATGGATCCTACCATCGGGGACGGCCGTCCTGAGCAATGATTAATTGCAGACAAAGATCATAGTCCTGGAAAAATGCAGAGAGAGGTGCAAGAACAGACAAAGCTGTCTAAGCTCCCACAGTATTATGGTCTGGCTGAACCGTTTCAAAGCCTGGGCTGTGTTAGGCAGAGCATTTGCTTCAGGGTTAAACAGACCAACGTTAAGGTTTAAATGCAGATACTGCTAATATCCAATTATCTATTTAAACATAAATTTAAAATCCTGGGAAAGTTAATAGCCGATGCTATTTAAATCTGCTCGTTTTTTAAATCGCTTTGCATGCTGATTTAACTCATCGTGATGCAAGCTGCAGAAACGTTTTCATTACAATTCAAAAAACCCCTGCAAGACCAAGAACAGATCCATACCGTACTTTGATCTGCACGTCCCCGTTTCGGCCATTTCGTCCTATTCCAGGAAGCTACAATGCTTTTCACCTCTTGAGAAACAGCAGAGGAGCACTTTAATGGTGTTTAGCTAAGAATAACGTCACAGTTTCTTCCAAGTTTGCTAGCAGATTATTATTTAAAGCAATTGTAAACCAAGAAGTGTTGCAGTACTGGCACGAGCAAGGGCCAGGGTTTTAAAGATGGTCTGTCCGGACAAGGCGCGTCTCGCAGGGAATGCGCGGAGGGTCAGGCGGCCCCGGACCAGCATGGCTCCAAGTGCCACAGCCCCAGAGCGCAGAGGTAGCGTTTTAAAGCCAGCCTGGCAGTGCGGAGACATTTTTTTTTTAATCCCCTCCATGGAAACGTGTTATGTTTTGTGCGGACGGTTTTGTCGCTTGTTCTCGACAGAGCCTGACCCATGGAGGACCGAGGAGGGGGAAACAAGAAACGAAGAGATGAGCGTAAGCCCTCGCGTCGTTGCGAAAGGCGCAGGCTGCGGTGCCTCTTTCGCGGCAGCACCCTGCTCCCTCGCAGGAACACAGCCCTGAGCCTCGGCACGTACCGCAGCGCAGGTTTTACAAACCCACGGAGCGGCTGGTCCTGAGCCGCAGGAACTGGCGGGCAGGGCGCACCCAGCCCGGCACATGCCGCTCCCGCGGGCAGCCTCTGCCAAGCAGCCACTTACCTTCTCCCTCCCACAGGGTCCGCAGGACGGTCCTGCTCTAGCCTTACCAGGGAGGCCACCTCTCTACCAGTGTTTGCTTTTCCTCCCTGTCCTGCCCTCTG
>WHYT01000113.1:0-26215 GCA_009806455.1 Tetrax tetrax
AAAATTTTCCTTTTTTTTTTTTTATTTGCGGGGGGGTGTGTTGATTTATGGTTTGGGGTGCGCTTCCCCGTTTGGGAAGAGGGAACACAGGGTCCCGCAGAGGGGAGGGGGTACCGGCTCGCCTTCTCCCCGCCCGCGGGGGCGGCGCTGCCCGGTGCGGGAGGAGGAGGAGGAGGAGGAGGAGGAGGAAGGGCGGAGCGCGGCGGAGCAGCCCGAGTTTTGGGAAGTGGTGGTGGTAGTGGTGGGGGGGGGTGGATCGGCTCTCAGAGATAGGCGACGGAGGTCGATGGGCAGCGGGCGGCCCCGTTGGGTGCCGCTACCGGCTGCGGGACCCCGCCGGCGGGGAGGCGGCGGCGCGGGGCGCTGAGGGCGGCGGGGGGATGCCCCCCTGCAGCCGCCGGCTCTGAGCGGCCCGCCCGGTGCATGGCACAGCGATGGAGGTGGTGGACGAGACCGAAGCTCTCCAGCGCTTTTTCGAAGGTAAGGAGCGAGTCCTTCAACTCCCAACTTTCTCTTTTCCCACCCCAACCGGACTCCGGAGCGGCCCCGTGACCCCAGCCAAAAGCGGGGCGCGGTGGCTGCCTCCGTGCCAGGCTTGGTCCGGATCGGGGTGCGTTGTGCTTGCCTCATCCGAGGGGTCCCAACACCTCGAAGGCCGGGGATCGCCTTGCGTTGCCGGTTGGGTGCCGCCACGCGCCCCTGCAAGGACCTTGGCGTGGCCGTCGGAGCGGGCTCTGTCTCCTGGCCGTCGTTCCGGTGTACGGATCGTAGACGTTGGCCATGGGGCCAAACTCCTGGCCGCCCTCTCCGCTTGCCCCGGGACGGGTGGCCCCTCGCCCTGAGCCGCTGGCCGCGACGTCCTTCGCTGGGGAAATCGCTCCCCTTTGGGCTGGAAGGGAGCTGATCCCGCAGCAGAGGGCTCCGGCAGCGGACCCCGCGCCGGCTCGTAATCAGCGTCCGCGGGGCAGGGCTGTCCGGCCACGGCCCGGACCCTTTCGGGCACCACGTGTCTGCGGATTGGAGTCTCCTTCCCGTCGGTGCAAACTTTTACCAAAACCGCCGGTGGAGAAGGGGTTGTACGGAGAATTTGGGCGCTCTGTCAGGCGGGGATGAGGTGCGGTGGTTGGTGGGGCTGAGCTGCACGACTGCGGAGGCGTTGGGACCCCGACGCCCTTTGTTGTTCCTCCCTCTGCTCAACGTCTCGTCTCCCCGCTCTGGTTTTATTGCCACGCTTCGCTCTTCCTCGTTGACTGTATCATTGTTTCTCTTTCTTAACTCATTTTCTTTTGGTTTGTTTCTCTCTTTCTGGTGCTGCGTCCCGCGCCGCGTGCCCCTTGCTCTCCGGCGGGCCGTTGGCCAGGGGGAGGTTTCGGTCGCACCCGCTGTGCAGCTTCGGTGCGAGCCCCTGGCACGCGGACACGCCGATCGAGGTGGGGTGGGGGGGGTGAATGTCCCTGTCCCAGCGAGGCTCCGTTACGTCAACGGGTCCCAGTGCTGGCGGCAGAGCTGGGGTCTGCTGGTGGACCCCGGTCCGTGGAGAGTGGCGTTGCCTGGGGTTGGGGTGGAGGAAGGACTTCACCGGGGAGGAAGGTGAAGATGCAGCGCGGGCAGAAGATGCTCTGGAGAGCGAACGGAGGTTCAAGCTGCTCTCTTCTTGCTTTCCTCTCTTCTGGCAGCCGCGTGACGCCTCGGTAACACGTTTCCTCCTCTTCAAAGGCAAACGCATCCCCTCTCTGTTCCAGCCACGATTCTGGATTCCCGGGAGCGACAGGATTAGCCAGGACAGCCAGCCTCGCCGCGCGGCCTCTTATCGTGCGCTCCCAGCCTGCCCTCTCCTCCGCCTTCGGGGGGGCTTGTTTTGTTTTTAGGGTTTCGTTTGGACCGTTCTCCCAAACCCTGCCCACCCACCCCCTGCCCTCTGGGCACCGAGCCCCTCCCCGGCACCCCGCACAGCACCCCGACGTTACTTCCAGGCACTCAACTTCAACTCTCTGTCTCTTCGTTTGTAGAAGGAGAATTCTTCTCCCTCCCTCCGAGCATCTCTGCGCAGGGTGGAGGGTTTCTTGGGTTCTTTTTTGGGGGCTGTGGGTGACCCTGCTTGGGCTGGGGCTTGGAGATGACCTCAAGAGGTCCCTGCCAACCTCAACCATTCTGGGATTCTTTCTCTCTTTTTCCTTATTTCTCTTCTCTTCTTTGCCTCTTTCCCTCTTTATGTTTTTATCTTTTTATTACTTTCCTCTTCTTTCTTTCCATCTTTCTCTCTCTTAAATTAAAACAGTCTTGTCCCCATAAAAACCAAGAGCAAGGGAAACTGGGCTGGAAGGATATTCCTTAGCCTCTGCTATTTGTTTATGTGTTTAACTTCCTTTTTTGAACTTTTCTGAGCTTGTTTGGTTTTTTGTTGGTTTTTTTTTTTTTTTTTGTGGAGCCCAGCGTGGCTGTTTATTCCCCTTGGGCAGCTGGATCCCTGCGGCGGTGCGGGTGTTAAAGAGCATCGGTTACAGGGCGAGAGGGGAAGGGGAGAAAGCTTTTCCAGGAGGGATTGTGGCTCGGTTCGGTTTATGTGGCGAATGAAGAAACAAGTTTTTTCCTCTTTAACCGGGGTGCTCCGGAGGAGTCTGCGGCCAAACCGCTCCTCTGTGCTTTAGGAGTGAAGCTCAGCGCCTTAAACTGCTCGCTTGGCAGCGCGGAGCTGGGTTTGCCCTGGAATCTCGCTGTCCTGAAGGACTGATGGTTTCTGGACGCATAACATCGCGGTGAACAACGGATCTGTCAGAGTTTATTCCTTTACAGGGCTGAATTCACAAGCAGGACCCGTTCCTCGCCACCCCGTCGCCGCTTTAAAAGGCGTCTGCAGATCCCCTTCCTGGGGGGAATGCGTGTTCAAACCCTATTTTTCTGTTAAATTTAAATTAAATATCTTTTCTTCTCACAGACCATCTTTAGCGCTGGGTATTCCAAAGCGTCGGATGAGGATTTACTGGTCTCTCCCTGCAGACTTTTGGGGTGCGGGGCTGCGCTGGCTGAGGTGTGCAAGGGAGTTGGTGTCGGTGCCGGTTCCAGGTCCCGGGCGTTTGGCTGGTGACGGCGTGGCAGGTCCCCTTTTATTTTCACATAGGGGTCTCTCGTTATTCCCTTGGGCAGGACGTCCTTATTTCCCTGGAATTCAGTGGTCTGCTCTTTGAGTGCGAGACCTGAGGCAGGCGAGGATGGAGAAGCAGAAGCAACGTGAAAAGTTTAGGGTTTTGTTCTGCTTTTTGGGAAAGGAGCGGGGAAAAGCGTACGCGGTACCTGAGAGGGGAGATGGATGGAATCATGGAATGGCTTGGGTTGGAAGGGACCCTCATCCAGTCCAACCCCCCTGCAAGGAGCAGGGACGTTTCCAGCCAGATCTCCTGGGGGACGGGATGGAGATGCTGTGAGCGTGGCCTCGGAGCGTCCTCGGGGTGGATCCTGTTGCGCGTGAGGAGCGTCGTCGCCGGCCTGCTTTGGTTTAGCGCAGCTGGGAACGCGCGGAGGCAGGGCGCGTGGGATGCCGGGGGTTCTGGCAGGAAAGGAGCTCGGCTTGGTCTTTCCAGAGCGTTGGGAGTGTTTGCTCAGAGCGTTTGTATTTTGTATCAAAGGCAAAGGAGGGAGCTGAAAGCATCTGACCCTTGGCTGGCATCCTGCTAGAAACTGCACCTTCCTCCCCGCCTGCCGCTCGCGTAAGGGAAACGGTTACGACACAGCTCAGCTATTCGGGATCCCTCTCTCGGCTAATTTATGAGATAAGGGCTCGTTAAAGAATGTCTGCGGGGAAAGATGCGCTGCGCAGGGCTCGGGGGGCAGGGGAGGGGGCGGTTTGGCAGGCGGCTGGGTGGGGATGGGGCAAAAACGGAGATGGAATAGGGAACGTGGGAAGTTTGGAGGATTTGGGGTTGAGCTGTGCTTGGGGAAGACAGGCGTTGGTTAAACGGGGCGAGATGAATTTCAGTGAGGGCAGGCCACAGTCCCGTGGGGTGAAGCAGCTCCTTACAGTTTTTCATGGAGCACAAAGGGCTGGAGCGCTTGGAAGCGGGTGTTTGTCAAGCGGCCGTGGGTCTCCACGTGCGTGGAAGGGCGTTTGATCAGCAGGTGTGTTTGTGGTAGTGAATATTTTTGCCCGTGTTGATGCTATCAGCTACTTTTTTTTTGATTTTATTGCGTATCATGGAGCACTTTATGTATGTGGGTAGGAAAATCCGCCTTGGAGCCCTGCAGGAGAAGGTCTGGGCCGCTTCCCCCGTTTTCCAGGCGTGAAGAGAGGTGAAGCGATGGGGCTGAGGTGGGGAGCCAAGCCCAGGACCCATGGGTTCGCACCTCGCCCCACCACGCTGTCGGAAGGGTTGGGTCTCTGCGTGCTGCGCGTCTGGATGGGGCCAAGCGGAGAAGGACCTCCCTGGTGGAATCTCCATGAGCTTAAGAGAAGGGGAACAGGTTTCCCCTCGTGATGGGGTGAAGCCTCTGCGTCCCCGAGAGAGAAAGCAGTGGGGACAAAGGCTGCGGAGAGTCGCGGGGTCCCTGCGAAAAGCACGACGTGGTCTCTGCTGCACGTCGCTGCCTGCGTCCCAGACCCGGCTCTCCGGAGGAACGGGCTTGGGACGCGGTGGCTTTGCGGTGTGACGGTCTCCGTGGGGCCTGGCTGGCGCGGCGGGGAGAGTAAGAGGCTTTGCGCAGAGCGCTTTGCTGGCCGGCGTTAGCCCGTGACAGAGTGGTCCCGGGGAAGCTGGTACAGCACAAACACATGACCATCCCTCCGGGTAATCCCCTCGCGGACCCAAATCCCAGCGTGTGGCCGCAGCCTCCTCCCTGGCCCTCCCACCTCTTCCCAGGGGGAATAGAAAAAGCAGGCGGCAGCAGCCCCGGGACCTGGGCGAGCCGAGCCGGGTGGCATCATGACGGAGGGGGAGAGCAGGCGCGCGGCGGGAGCTTGACGTCGGCTCCCACCATGCTCAGGATGCGCTGGATGCGGGCAGGTAACAGCACCGATCCCCCAGCCCTTCCACGGCTCCGCTTGCTTTCTCTCCATCTCTCTTCCCAGCGTGGTTGTTGTCTGGTCCTCCTCTCTCCACCTTCTATTTCGGGCTTCCCCTGCCCACCCAACCGGGCGCCTGGTCAGCACGTGCCCTCGGCGGGAGCAGGTACCACGAGGCTGCTGCTGGACCCAGCTCCATCCCAGGGCCTGAGCAGAGGAGGGAGAGAGGAAAGCGATCCCTTGGGCTCATCCGCAGCGCTTGGCTGAGGCCCAGGGGACGTTCCTGGACACGGGGGTGGAAGCTGCCACCTCCATCCCAGCAGGACCATCAGCAGAAGGTTCCCAGAGCCTTCAGCCAAAGCTCGTGTCCTCATCCAGGCTTCAGGGCAAGGCTAGCGTGGAGCAATCCACCACTTCCAGCCTGGTCTCGTGCTGGAACTTCTCTGGGGTCTGCCCTCTCTTCCCAGTTTCCCCAAAACTCCTTGTTTTCCTGGATGGGGAGAAGACAGGAGGCATCCAGGTGGAGCGAGACCAGAGCTGGAGGGTGGATCCCCTGGGGCATCTGATAAGGGGCTGGGTTGTGATCCAGAAGGAGCGACGTGTGCACGCCCGCAGAGGCTCCCGCGGCGACGGAGCGAGGTACTTTGCCCGCGTTCTGGTTAACGTGTCTTCCGCTGCTCGGTGTCCTGGCAGCGATGCCCGGGCGCGCGCCCAGGCCGGGTTTGGGAGGAGGTAGCGGTGGGGGTGAGGCGGCCGTCGGGGCGGATGAGGAGGGAGTCGCGGTGGAGGTGTGACCAGGCTGATGGAAACGGGGCGCGTTGGTGACTCACGGATCTGGCTGACCCCGCGGCTCCCCGCGCCTGCGCCGGGGTTGCGCAAGGGCTGCTGCGAGCCGTGGGGATGGGAAAGGGATGCTGGTGAAGACGGAGCCTTGTTGGGGCGCTGAGTGGGCAGGGTTTCCCTCCGCTCCCTCACCCTGTTCCGCTGGAGCCGGCTCCTGGGGCCAGAGGCATCCCGGCGGTGACCGTGGGATAGAACGGCTCCTGGGCACGGTTAGCCTGGAGAGAGCTGGGCACTGCCCGGAGAGGTGGGAAGTTGTTTCCCCACAGGGCTTTCTGCCTCCTGTCATGGTTCAGGGGTCATCTTGGTTTTTATTTTCACCCCGTTCTCTGCCCACGGCCACTCGGTGAGAAATAAAACCAGAAGGCGGCTTCCAAAGAAGGAAGAGAGATGGGCCCCTGCTTTCTTCTGGTTAGCAGCCTTGCGGATTCCTCCTGGGAATCCTGGGACAAGACCTGGGGGAGCTGGGAGCTGCTCTAGGAGGGTCCCAGGCTGCACCCGACCAACCCCTGTCCTGCAGCGGTGCTGGCAGCGTCTGCCCTCCCCCTGTGCTGCCCGCGTCGGGGTCCTGAACCGCGGCTTGGTGTCCCTCCCGCGTCTCCCTGCCGGAGGATTTTCCCGCCTGGGAATGGCGTTGCTGCGGCGGAGCCCTGCGGAGCTTGCTGGGTAACCCCCTCGCCTCTTCGCGGCGGCGTTGCTGATCCGGCTTGGACTTTGCGCTCCCTGATAAGAGCCCCGGTGAGCTAAAGGTGTCTGAGGAATGATTAACTCGCCCGTGCCTTGCCAGAGGACAGGGGAGCGACTGTGACCGGGGACACAAACAGGAACAGGCTCCCGGCTTTCGGGGCCGGGCTGGTGCTTGCCAGGTGCCCCTCCCTTGCGCCGGCTCACGGGGCAGCATCCTTCCGGAGGGAAAAGCTGCGCCGTGGCCTCCTTGGCGCTTTCCGGGCAGAAACCAGATCAAGGGATGGACTGGAGGGATGAGATGTGTCCGATGAGCAGGGGAGGTGCAGAGTCCAGGGGAGGATACTGGGTTGGGAAAAGGGACGCTCTTGGGGTGGCTTGCGTTAGACACCACGCTTGGCTATCCGTTGGCTCCTATTCATGGTTTCATGGATGGTTTAATGGATATATCCTCTTAATCCTGCTGACCGGCACGCTTTGGCATGCACTTGCTTATTCTCCAGCCCTTCCTTCTCCAATTAGCACCCTTTGCCCGCACAGCAGGGATGGAGAACGTTCTCCATCCAGAGGTGGACAATCTGGTCAACCCAGGACCTGTTCTCCTTGCTCTGGAAGCGCGTTGCGGGCAGGTTTGAATGAAAGGCTTCCTTCCGCAGGGAAAGTGGGATGTGATGCTCAGGGTCCACCACTTATCTGGCTGAACTTTGCCTGGCATGATGCAGTGACTCAAAATGGAGAAAGGTGAGATGAGCAGCCAGCCCTGGCTGCAAAACGGAGATGCCAGATCTGTTGTGAAACGAGAGAGAACGCTTGTGGATTTTGATGGCTTTTGGGGTGGCTGGAAAAGCCAAGGTTGGAGTTTTCAATAGCCTTGGGGTGCTGGGATCCCGGGATTTGAGGGCAGAGGCCAGGGTTGAACGAGGGAGAAAATTATCTTGAGAGACTTGGAGTGCCAAATTGATTTGGTCTTCTTACCCAGGGAGAAGAAGACGGGAATTGGTGGGGAGGAGATGGTGTAGAGGGTGTAGGGGTGGGCATGGGACAGGATTTGTGGAAGACACAGGGCTTTGAAAAGAGTTGGGGGCCTAATTCCTGCAACCTGTCTGCTTTGATGGCAAGGACCACAGAGCATGCTGAGCCGCTCTTGCTTGCGGCCTTGAGGAGCACGCGTAATATAAAGAGTGCGTTCAACTCAGCTTGGAGTAGGAAGATTCACTTAGTTTGCGTCTTATTAATCAACAACTACCATTTATGACTTTTAATCCCACGTGCTGATTGCAGATGACTGCTAGAAATCTAGATACACAGGAAGCCAAACAACTTATCAGCCTGCTCGATCTCGGCTTATCTCCTCTGCTATGACAAGCAGTGGTTGTGGACATTGATTCAATAAAGCACTAAAAGGCCCGCTTTGACTTTATTGGAAACGAAACACCTGCTTAAGTAAAGCAAAAGCTTAAAACCTGGGCATTAGGAGGGCCATCAAGCCGTTTCGCAGTTGGCTGTTTGCTGATAATACAATCAATGCTCCGCTCGGTACAAGAACAGAAACGATCTTTTCCAAGCTGAGGTCCCATCCAAATCAAAATCCGAGGTCAACGAGAAGTTCTGGGTAGGGGTGGTGAGTAGGAGGACTTCTGTCCATCTCCCCTCCCTCCAGTCTATTTTGTTTGAGTCTTTGGAATGGAAAGGTGGACAGTGATGAATTTTCACGGGCAGCGTAGTGGAACAGGTAGCGAAGAGAGAGGGGTGGTAAATGATGTTTCAAAACTGAGCTCTTTGGTGTTGAGGGGCTGAAGGGACACAAGAAGGAGCAACGTGGGGACCTGCAGACTGGGGACGGGCTTCGTAGCCCAGAATGAGAAGTTATGCTGGTGCGCAGGGGCTTGGGAAGAGGAACTGGTCAACCCAGTCCCACTGGATGGTCTTGTGGAACATCGAGGTAGGGACCTTTCCTACTCCTCTGCTTTTGGACACGGGTACTGCAGCATCTGTGGATGCAATAGGTCATGAATGGTTACTGACAAGAGATTTTTACAGAATTTTTACTGTGAATTTGCAGCACGGCTTTCTTAATTAGTCAAGGCGCGTGTTTGTAGGTGATCGTGACACTGAGCCAAGTTTGGCTTTGAAAGAGATGAGGACGGTACCAGTGACAGTGAGCTGTGGCATGTGGAAGAGTTGATACCAGACACCACAAATTCTCACCACCACTGGCACAGAGCAAGGCCTGGTCCAGAGGGTGTAATGAGTAGGCTGGAGTGCTTTCAGTTGGCTCTCTGAAGGGCAGAAGTCTTGAGGTTTACTGGGATTTTTTTTTGTTTAAACCCTCTCCTCTGCTGTTTTGGAAACCAAACTGCACTGAGAGTGAGCTTTGAGAACTAGCTAGTAGGAATGGGATGCAGGAAGTTAGTCTGATGTCCTTGCTTTGCGTTTTAAGATGCGGGTTGCTCAGCCAGTGAACCATCAACGTTAGCGAGTGAAAAGGCGACGTGATTTTTAGGAGTGCAGGTGGCTCCCTGCTCAAAGGATACTCATGGAGGTCTCTGTCTTTGCAGAACTAAACCCCAAGTTCTGTAGAAGTTGAGTCTTCTGTGATCAACCTGTTGTTTAAATTGGGTCAGGGTGGTGTTTGTTGGTTTAGGGCTTTTGTCAATGCAGGAGAGCCATTGTAAATATTATTTTATTTTTTTTCCTGCTGTTTCACAAACTTTATAGCACTCAAGAAATGCAGAGGCGTGCTGTCGATGAGCGGTTGGGAAGTCTCATGTCGTTAAGGTGTTCGTTGCGTTGCAGCAGAGGTGGGCTTCGACCCTCTTTGAACTCGCGGTGGGAGACAGGCCTTGCCCTGGAGTCCTGATGGTCCAGTTGAAGTGTGGAAGAGCGGAGAGATGAGCCTCCCCGCTCATAGAGGCAGCTGAGGACCACCTGGGACAAGGCCCCCTCTCCTCTCTGTTCTTGTCCCTGTCTGCTCCTCTTTTCTTGCTTGCTAATTCGGCAAGGCCCAGGCAGTGGCAGTAAGTCTTTCAATCAAATTACCTTCTGATTTTCTCAGTAGCATTTCTTAAAAAAAAAGATGCTTAACTGAGTTTTAGGTTTGAAGGAACTATGGGATCTTCTAGCCTGACCCATGTAACAGCTTTGAGCCATGCAACCTCCAGCTGAAACGGTGGAGGAATAACAGGTTTGGTGGTTTTTTACTGCCACAGAGAATTTATCTGTGAGATTGAGGTGAACATCCTAGCTTTGCCAGGAGAACTGTGGGACTTCTCGTCATGTGTGGTTGCGGGTTTACGTTTCATCTGTGAAAAAAAACAAAACCGCAGCCAACCAAAAAGCGGGTTTGAGGCTTTTTCAGGAAGGAATATGTCCATGAGAAAGTGGTCGGTATTTGCCCTTGGCTCAGCCCTGAGCGTCTGTGTGGGCTGAGGACTTCTCCGAGGGCCTGGAGACGTCAGAGACCTAGAGCAGATTGTCAGAAACGGTCAGTAATTCATTTGCTTCTTCTATAAGCTTTTGGTTAAAAACCAAATAAAAACCAAGTGTAGCAGACTTGTACAGTTTTGGGGCAAGATCCGTCTCTTCTGTTGGCGTATGCTGAGGCGCGGGCGCAGCGGTACCGTGGACGGCAGTGCTGGTGGCAGCCTGTTTCCCGCTTGTGGACACGGTTGGGTGGAAGAGCTCCAGAAAGTTCACCAGTCACCTAGACGGAGTTGCCTCCAGCCGAAAGTCCCATTTAATTCGGCTCTAGACCTCGGGCGTAAGCGCTAACGTGCTTCGTTAGTGGCATGGCGCTGCTCTTCCCATGCTCACCCCTGGCATGGGTGAGCAGGCTTCTAGGAGAGTCCTAGGGATCTGCAGGAGGGAAAATGGCTTTTCTCTCATCACAGACCTCAACCCATGCGATGAACCTCCAAAGGAAGTGGAGTGGAGGTCTGCCAGGGGCTGGAGATGTGCGTCGAAGACACACTGGGGTCAGCCCCAGAAGAAAGTGGGGAAATAGAGCTTAGAAAATGTCAGCTGTGCTGTCTTGGGGGAGTTTGGGGTGGCTGGAACTCTTGTTATTTGTCTTCTTGGCTCAGCTTTCTCCTCCAAAATTGGTCACAGTCACCACCACAGCTATTCCAGCCTTGTAGGTTATAGAACCAGAGAATGGTTTGGGTTGGAAGGGACCTTAAAGACCATCCAAGACCTGGGGCAAGGAACGCATCCCGAGCAGCGTTACTTTGACCTCTTCCCAAGTCTCCCCAGTGTTTCCATGCCCTCTTCCAGACAAGCAGAGGCGGGCCACGGATTCCAGCAACAGCGTGCAGAAAAGCCAGGACCATTTCTCCGTCTTCTGTTTGATTGTCCCCTCGTGTGCGGAGAACTCTGCAGCCGCTGTCAGAGCTGCGACGTCATATCGGGGGCTTGTGTGGCTGTGGTTGGTCCTGAAAACTGGAGAACTGGAGCCTTACTCATTTTTTTTCTTTTTTCCACCAGTTTCCCAGCTCGTATGTACTACTTGCAGGTGATTTTCTTGCCTTTTGCTCTTTTACGATGTGGCAGGTGGATTGGCATCACCTACCAGGTGATTCGAGATGCTCTTCTTCCTTTCTTTCCTATCCCACCAAGCTGTCCACCACCTTCAAGTGTTGCCAGTGGAGAACAGCAATAATGGCCCTCATTTTTGGGGAAAGCAGAAGAAGATACGTCTGGGGGAAAATCATTCCAAGGGAGAGAGATGTCTCCTGAACTTAGCATCATCTCCCAAATGGAAGAGGTGGAAGTCCAGACGCACGAGGCAGAGCCCCGGGGAGCGAGCTGGGAATGAATGACCTTCTGCTGGCCTGGACAGAAGGCTCTCAGAGGTCTTTTAATCTGTTGATCTAATGACTCATACAATTTGTGTAATTTCCTCGTCTTCCTGCTCTTCCCTCACAACTTGGCTCTTTGTCACGGTTCTGGCTGGCAGCGAGGCCGACTTGTTCGCCCGGGACCTCCGCGCTGCGTCCCCCAGCAGGTGCTTCAAACCAGCAGCAGCGTGGTGGAAGGAGCGGAGCCGGGAAGCGGCAGCAGTTGCTGCCTCTTGGCCTCCGCCTTGGAAGGGAGAGGGAGGGATGGGTCCCAGAGATCTGCCCAGGCCGGGTACCAGGAGAGGGCTCTCGGTTTGGTTCGCAGGTCCCTCAGCTTCCTCACGTGTCCCTTCTGTGCATGGTCCCTCATGGGAAGGTCTCACCCATCATCGCCCATCCCTTGCGCTCCTTGACTCCGATGCATGGAGACGACTTATTCCGCACATCAAGAGCTGTTCTGCTGGTGGGAATGGTGCAGGTGGTGCCTCCCACCTCCCCGGGCCCATGGTGACCTCCTCATCCTCCCCCCTTGCGCCGCGTCCTCCGGGCACCTTCCCTCTTGGTCTGCACCGCACGTTGCTTTGAAGCAAGACCCAGAAGGCCCAAGGAGCTCGCAGCGGGGCGGAGGGGATCCGAGCAGCACGTTGGGTGTCAGGTTTGTGTTGTCTGGTAACTGGTTGCTAAACCCCTGGTGCAGGAACGATGTTCCCGTGCAGGAGACAGCTCATGGTTAGTCAGAAAATGCAAATAATAAGTTTTTTTCTTTTTTTAAAAAAAACAAAACAAAACAAAACCAAAAAAACCCCAAAGCTTGGTTTCAGCCTGAAAGCCTGGATGGAAATAGCCAGCGTGGCATTAATCTCTAGGGACTTTTAAAAAAAAAAAAAAGGTTATTTTAACATCATTACTTGTTATTTATTGTGGGTGGCTGGAGAAGCTCAGCTTGGCTCGGGAAAAGGCAAAGCATGAGGGTGGCTCAGCTAGTCCCAAGGAGATGTCCTCTGCGGTGAGAAATTCTGGGTTTGGCGGGGGTACCCTGGTTAAAACTGGGTGATCTGGGCAATTCGGGGAGATAATGGTTGGCATTGTCTTCAGATGGGTGACATCAGAGAGCAATCTCGTTGGCATCGCCCTCTCTGTCCCTCTCTGCGGAGGGTGAGGACTCCCGAGCAGGGCTGGTGGATCAACCCTGAGCAGAAGCCACGCGGCAGAGCCGGGAGGGTCCTGGCCGGAGCGTTTACCCAACCCGTCGAACAGGAGTCGATCCCCAGCTGCGTGAGAAGGAAGAAGAGCCCGGTGACCCGACCGTCCTGCTTGTGAAAGCTCGCTGTCGGTTGCGGTGATGGCCCTCCCCAAGCCCTGGCAAAAGTCCCACCCGGATAAATCGCTCGCTCTCCTCTGGAGCCCGTCCAGAGTGGACGGGAGAGACCTCGTTGCCTCCCAGTTGGAAGGGAGACGCCCGATGGGGACGTGGTGTTCCAGGCGATGCTTGGCTGCCCGTAGCCTTGTATTCTGTTGCTGTGTGATCGTTAATCTTCCTGCCGAAGGTTTGTTTTGTGCTGGGGGGTTTCCAGGAGAGGCCGTGCGGCTCCTAAATCCCGAATGCCCTATGCATGTGGCACACACGTCTTCAGAATTGGGCCAAAAATGGTCTCCAGAGCGGCTCCTGGAGTTTCCAGAAGGTGGAAGCTCAGCAGTGCTGGTGGCCTGGCAGTGAGTTCGGTGTCCAGGGATGGTGTCCCTTTGCCTCTCCGAATCTTTATTGCCTTTCCCGGTCTCTGCCGAGCGTGGCAGGGCTCTGGGCAGCAGTATCTCCCCGTTGGTCCCAAGGTTGGGAAGCACCAGATGAAGTGGCCTCCTCTGATCCCGTTGTCCCCCCTGCCAGGCCTCCAGCCGGAGAGGGAGATAAAGGCGTTGTCTTCAGCCTCTGCGGGACACCCGAACAAACAGGGCCATGTGCTCCCCTGGGCGGGCACCTTGGACCCTGCCGAATGGCGAGGCTTGTGCGGGTGCTGCTGTTCCTGCCATCTTTAGTCCATGAATGGACAAGCAGGGCATTGACGGCCGCGGGGACGCGCACAAACACTCCACTGTGTCCCCTCTCACACCTTCCCCTCCTCCTCCTCGGCCCCCGTGCCCGGAGGACAATGGCTCCATCCATGCCAAGGTTCACAGCTGGCAAGGGCGGAGGAGAGGCCGGGACAAGGGTGGAGAAGTCGGAAGGAGAAGGGGCTCGGGAGGATCCGGAGGGATAACGGCTCTGGGAGGGAGGGTTGCTGTGGGCCTGAGCTGGGACGTGTTAAACCGTTAGGGACGCTTCCCAGTTCATCCGAAGGCATGTTTGTCAGATATGTTCTTCTGTCCACGTAAGCCAAGGAATTGTGGGCCCGCGTGAGAGCAGAAGGAGCTTTGCAGGGGCTGTGGAGATGCTGCTGTGGATGGTGTGGTCTATGTTCAAAGCTCCGTTTGTTAGTTCCTTTCAAATACGTGACACGCAAACGAGGTTCCCTGGAGCCCGCAGGTTCTGAATAATCCCCGAATTCTCATGAACCCCCCTGTCCTTGGCCCTCAGTTTGGTGTTTCCCCAGGATCTTGCCCCATGGCCTCCTGGAGCTCAGCCTTGGCCGTGTTTCTGGGGTGACTTTGGACCTTGGGTTATCTACTCTGACGTGAACGGAGGACACGTGAGCTGTGCCGTTGCTTTGGAGGGGCAGGGCTGTCCGTGGTGACCATCTAACATAGGGATGTCCCCAGGACGGGACACAGGGTGGTGGCCGTACCTCTGCATTGACTGGGACAGCCCTACCATCAGTGTTGGATCCAGTGAAGGTCCCTGAAGTCAAGCAGTTGCGTTTGTTGACACCACATAAAGGTTTTCTCCGCTGGAAGCCCGTGCAGACGCCATCAAGCTGTCCTGGAGGGGCCGAGGGAAGACGATAGAGGGGTTGGCGTCAGGAGAGGGGCTCACCCCACGGAGGAACCGTGCTGCGGTTCAGGGAGGGGGCTTGGGGGCCCTTTTCGGTGCCTCCGACAGCCGGGGCTTCGCTCTGGGGTGGTCCCGAGAGCGCTTTGGGGGAGACGGGGGAGTGGTCTGGCTTGGCGTCCCGCTCAGGTTACAGGAGCCACTTCTGCTGGGAGCAACTGGTTATTGTTACAGTCAGGTAATAAAGAGCATTAATTAAGGAGGAATGCTGGGCCGGGATCTGGGGGGGAGGCAGGAGGCTGCGAGGTCGCCATCCCTCCCACCGGAGGGGATGTTTCCATCCCTCCGTACCCTCTGGGCAGCCCAGGGTTGGGCGCGTGGAGCGATGGGGACATCATCCTGCTGTCCCCAGCTGCCCGGTCCAGGTCCAGAGACCCAGGGGCAGGGGTTTCGTGGTGGCCCCTCGCCGTGTCCTGCTCCGGGCGTGGCAGGGATGCCATCCCGGTCAGAGCAGAGCAGGGCCGTTGCGTTGGGTGCTCTTCGTAGAGCCAACCGGGCTCCTACCGACGTGGTTGGAGCCAAACGCTGGCCCCACATCTCCCCGGGCTTAGGCGGTGTTTGGTTAGCCAGCCACGGCGCGGATTCCTCGTGCTGGCGGCCAGGCCGGCAGCCAATCCGCCAGAGCCGAAGGATAAACAGGGGAGGAAGCAGAAAGGGGGTGCTGAGCGGCGCAAGGCCCCGGGAATGTGCCGATGCGGCAGCCCGGCCTGCCGATTGCACAACCCCGCGCTCACGGCTGCGGGAACGCGCTCCGGAGCTCTGCACCGGCACGTTCCCGGAGCTCCTGGGGTCTCCTGGTCCTGTCCCACCACGCACCCGCTGGATGTTTTGTTAGGGAAAAAAAAAATATTGTGGATGCTTGCCCCCATCCTAGGCATCCAGGGATGGGGCATCACCACCTTTCTGGGCAACCTGGGACAGTGTCCCGCCACCCTCAGCGTGAAACATTTTTTCTTCATTGTAAAAAATTTCAGCCCTCTTCTCGCCGCCTTTCACAGCACTCGGGTCTGTGCTTCAAGCCTGCAAACCCCCAGCAGGTCCATGAAACCCAGAAGACAAATTCCACCCCCCTCTCCCAGTACGTGACTTCAGCGCCGTTGGGAGGCTCTGGGCTTGGCACAGCCTCTTCTCTTCCTCCTCATCGCTGAGGTTCCCCAGCCCCGTGAAAAGGGTTGACCTCGTTGTCTTCTCCAGGTTCCCACATCTGGTTCTCGTTAGCGGATCCCAGGATGAAGTTCCTCAGCTCTCTCCCTTCCTCCCACCCCCAGGTGACCCAGGCAGGATTATGGGCGATTAGAAGACGGGCAACAGAGCAAGAATAGTGGGGGAGGGACCGTTATAAATAGAAATACCATCGACTTATCAGCCTATCACTCGAGGTAAATTCTGCTTTTAATCTCTCAGACCTGTAAATATGACGACTGGCGGGGGCCGGGCGCCCTTAACTCTTTCAGAGCCCCGTGCCCATCTCCGACGGGAAGCGGGATGTGGTGGAGCACCTGAAAAACGGGACGGGGAGCGAGTTCCCGAGCCGAGGGGATGTCACCCGGGAGGGATGAGCTGGCAGAGCCGCGCCGCCGGAGCAAGGGCAGGGAGGCGGCGGCAGCAGCGCGGGAAGCGGCTCCGTTTGGATGTGTCGGTCGTGTTTGGAGGTTTGGGGAAGGCAGAGAAAACCAGTCCAAACACTGGGATTCCTGACATTCTCACACGTACCGGGGGGCCTCTGCTCACGAGGAGAGTGCTGCGGGTTTAACGTCTTGTTCTCCAGGCAAAGTTTACTTTTGGGGGGATCAACCCTTTCGCAAGGGAGGGGTCACAAAGCAGAGCGGGGGAGACGTGGTGGGAGAGCAGGGTGGCGACACGGGGGCCAAGAGGAGAACAGGACACAGGGGCCAGGTGGGTTTGGGAGCTTCTTTGCAGCCGCAGCGGTGGTGGGAAGTGGAAGGTTGTCCTGGAAGAGTTGCCCTGCGGAGTCTCCGTGTCCATACGCGGAGGTCAGCGCGTCAGAAGCGGCTGAATTGCTTGGTCCTGGTACCCTCCTGCCCTGGGACGTTCATGGTGTGCAAGACGGTGCCCTTTGGGCGGCTCCGCGGGTTCGCGAGGGGGCGAACGCCAGCAGCGCGGCGGAGCTCAGACCTCCCCTGGCTTCCTCCGTCTCTCCTGTGCTGAGACGAGGAGATGCAGGCGTCCGTCTCGTGGGGGACTTGAGCTTCCCAGGGTCTCTCCTCGGTGGCTTCCCCCTTCCTCCTAATCCCCCCTTTGGAGGGGGAGGGAGCGTTGTTGGTGTCGTTAGGAGCTCGTGACTCCGTGGAGAAGTATTAGCTTTTAATTAATCACCTAAGCTGGCTTTTGGTGAGAGCTGGGCCTTTGTGGAAGCTACGGGTGGTGGGACGTTCCTCGTGCAGGTTCCCAGTGAGACCTGCTGCCCTGACATCCCCGTTTCACCCGGGCTGAAGCAGAGGAAAGTCCTTTATTTTTAGTGGGCAGGCCCTTCCCATCGCCCATGCGCGGCCGGACCCCGCCGTGGCCGTTATCGCGGCTCGGCTCTACGCAGCACAGCTGACGCACCTCTCGCGTCACGGCGCTTATCTCGCCCTCCGCCTGGGTCTCGGCTGAGGGCTCCTGAAGGTGACTTTTAAGAGAAGGAGGCAAATGGTTTAGCTGAGAAGTATTGGTGATGGTTGGACTGGATGATCTTTTAGGTCTTTTCCAATCATGATAATTCTGTGAAATAAATAGGAAAACCCAGCACACCACTGTCTATCGAGACCGTCCCGTCCTTTCTGAGTAGGTCCTGGGCTCTTCTTCCACTGTGAAGCTCCTGGAGTTAGGAGGTGTGAGGGAAACCCTCTGGGGTCAGACATCTGGAGAACTTTCCTTGGACAGGCTCAGTATCTTGTGGAAAGGCAGCAAAAGTGCCTTTTTTTTTTTTGCTTCTTTGAACCTGGGTCCCAGCCCTGGGAGTTGGGATGAAGACAGGTTTTCCGATAGCTTTTGTGGTGGACGTTTGCCAAAGGCATCATGTGATTTATGGCGTGCTCTCTTTGGCCTAGAGCGAGGCGGAGGAGAGGGGGGGAGCGCTCGCCCCCTGGCAGAAGGGTTTCAGGTGGTGTTGAGGGGTCACAGTGGCTGAGGAGTGGGTGCTTGTAGAAAAGGTGCTTCAGCAGAGCCATGATGATGAAGTATTGGGAGCAGGCTCCAGCAGAAGGCCTCAACGTTGAGAAGTCCTCAACGCAAGAACCCATGGCCATCAGTGAGCTCTACCTGCCCCCTCCTCTTCTCACCACGATGCTAGCCTGGCAACAACATCGCGTGTCCCTGCTCCGGATGCATCCTTCTGTAGGAAGAGCTCTCAGAGGAGAGGACCACCACCGTCGTCCCCAAGTCCCCAAGCTCTGCCACCCAGGCACATGGCGCACAAAGGGTTAAGCGTCTCACCAGGGAATGGCTACCCAGGTTTTTTCCCCTGTAGCCAGAGTTCCTAAGGGAGAGATCCCCCCCGTTCGCACACGCCCTGGCCGTTTGGCAGAATTCCTGGCTGGATTTATTTCTGCCGATTTGCTTCTCTTGGTATGAAAGGGATTTGCAGGGGGGAGAGCCGCAATTGGCCGGGGTTGGGCTGAAACCCCCCGGTCTGGGGTTTTTTTTTTGCGGTTCAACGGCTGACCTTTCCCCGGCGCGTGGTCTGTGGAGGGGGGGAGGCGAGGGTCAGGGTCTTCTCCTGGCCAAGGGCCGTGGTGGTTTGACGTGGAGCCGCGGGGTCTTTCAGGAAGGGGCCGACTCGGTTATCTGAGCTCGGGGCGGTGGGGGGAGCTGGGCCTTCTCTTCCACTTTCTTGGCAGCGTCGTTGGCACCGAGGGCTGGCACCGACCCCGGAGGGCTGCAGACTCCCACCTCGGAGAGACAGATAAAGCCGGCGCTTTCTGTCAACAAAACCCAGCCCAGCTTCCCCAGAACAGGAGAGGGGAGGAGGAGGAGGAGAAAGGAGAGGGAAGTCCACGGCTGGGAGAGGAGGAGGACTCCTGCAGGGTTGGGAGCGGATCCAGAGCTGTGGTGGCAGCGGCGGAGAAATTCCAGCGCCTCGAGCGAAGCGGAGGCAAGGGTCCGAAGGGAAGGAAACCGCAGCGACCGCTCTCTCTCGTGGCCTCGACATCGGTTCCGGCGAGGCCAGCGGCTCTTGCGGCTTCGCTGACGAAGCTGTTGCAGGCCACCTCGGTGCCAAGTTGGGTGGTGGTTGGGCAAGACCTGGCTCTCCTGCCCCATAGAGCCATGTGTCTTGCATCGCTCAGGCCTGACCCCATCATCTCCCTCCTTCTCCCACGTGTCCTGAGCCTGGCCCCGGGAAGCCTGTGTGTCCCACAGCGAGAGCATGGCTTGGGAATTGCTGTGTCCACCTTCCCATGTGGTGTCACCACCCTGGCTCATCCCACACACCCCATCTCCGTCTGGTTTTGCATTGGGATGCAGATGGGTATGGACAGATGGCGGTCCTTAAACCGAAGGATCTGCTGATCTTCTCAGATCTGTTTCTTGACTCTGCAAAGGCCTGGTGGTGTTTCTGACCTGCAAAGCAAGAGCCTTTGAGGTCCTCCTCATGGCTCATGCTTGCACCTCCTCTCCCCTCGCAGGCCACGACATTAATGGAGCTCTGGAACCATCAAACATCGACACTAGCATCCTGGAAGAGTACATCAGCAAGGAGGACTCACCGGAGATGTAAGTGCTTCCCTTGCTCCGCAGCAGGAGCACTGTTCACTGTTGTTTTCTGGGGAGAGATGGTGAGCCATTTCCAACCCTGCAATTTGAGGAATTGTTTAGGAATCGTTGTGCACCCTGGCTGCTCCCCTGTCCTTCTTGGTTGCTCTTTGCTCCCTCGCTCATTTCCACTTCTTCCTCCTGTCTCCTCCTGGCCTTTGAATTTACCCCAGCTCTTCTGTCCTCTCTCTTCCCCCTCCTGAGGGCATCACAAAAGACGTTTCCTCCACTTAAGCAGTGGGAAAGCACACACTAGCAGCCCAGCGTGAAAGACTGTGAAAGGGTTTCCCCGTGCGCGCCGGTATCGGCAAAGAGGCGGGAGCAGAGCCGGATGGCGGCCGGGGTGACCCGGGCGGCGGGGTGGGAGCAGGATCTTGGGGGCTTCCCCGAGCTAGTCCGTAAGCTGAGGCACGGCGAGCAGATGCCGCTGTCTCCTGCTGCTTTCGCCAGCTTTGAGGCTGGTGTCCCGGGTGGTTCCACCCTTGTCAGCTCTGCAGGTGGATTTTGTACCCTTGGGGTTGTGTCAGTGCCACTGAGTGACCTGCCTCCCTGTACCCTCCCGCTTGTGCCACCACAACGCCGCCTGCCTCGCGATTTTCTGGGTGTCCCGTGGCACCCGAGCAGCTCCGTCCCCGCCGCTGCGTGGCTGGGGAGGGAAGCGCTGGGCAGAAGGTGCCGCCTACCTGTCCCTCTGCTGAGGTTGTCCCCTTCTCTCTCTCTCAGCTGTTTCCCTGACATCCCTGCTTCAACCAGCTACGCGCACCCCCAGCCCTCCAGCTCAACTACCATCAACGCGCCTCTTGCCAGCTCCATCGCCAATGTGACCAACCCCGCTTCCAGCGGTTCCCTCCACCTTCCTCCCCCGGGCGGCCAGATCCCCATCCGGCATGGTCCTCTCCTGGCCAACCCTTGCGGACCTGGCTACGGTGCTCACCTCAACTGCAATAACAACAATGGCATGGTGGTGCCCAAGGGCTACCTTGGTGGCCACTGCCTAAACAACGTGGTCCCTCCAATCAAATCGGAGCCCAAGGCCTCCTACGCACCTGGGTAAGTGGGGCTAGGGTGGTAGAAGAAGGGCAAATGGTGGGACAAGTGTTCCTCCAGGCTGGAGGGGCCTTAACCGCTGGTAATGTCCGTCTGCGTTAAGCCCTTGCTTCATGGAGAGGTGGTTTTGTTGTAAGTGTGGATCCTGAAGTTTCCTGAGAGGTTGTTTGGTAGATCGCATCCACACATTGCGTTAGAGAGGATCGGTAACATCCGCCATGTCTTCAGGTGCTGGTAGAACCATCGACGCTGGGTGACCAGGGTATGTGATGGGAGAATATTGTAGCATTGTGGGGTTTTTTAAGAAGGAAGAGAGATAGGATAAAATTTTCCAGCCCTGGTAAAGGGGAAGAGGACGTCCGAGTTTTACTGCTGCTGATGGACTCAACTGGACAATTAGTGCTGGGAGGAGAGAAGATGTGGTTCCTGCTCTCTGGGAAGGTAGGAAGGGAACGATCCTGGCAGGGTGGGAGAGCATCTGCAATGGTCAAAGGGGCCAGGCAGAGATCGTGTCATCAGAGAGCACTTTGGCAGGCGTGGCACGCCGAGAAGGTATGGCCCTACAGTGGTGTCTGGGACAGCAGCTTGTGTGCGTCAAGCTTTACTCCCTGGAGACCCAAAGGGAAGAACACGCCTGGTCTCTTCCTCCTCCTCCTGCACCTCTCTGGTCCATGCTGCTCTCCCCTGGCCATAGGGGAGTGAAGTGAGAAGATGATCTGAAGGTGGACAGCATATTCATCATCAGTTGGCCATAGTCATACCACGAGGAGCTGTGCCATGGTCCAGCCTGTCTCTGTAGCACAGGTGATGCGTGGCCTCTGCATGGCCAGTCTGTCCAGTGGAGATGGTGGGTGTTCAGGGACAAGGAGACCAGGATGGCCCTAGGACTGTTCGTCTCTGTGGACCCTGCCTGGCTCTTCTCCTGGCTCTGCCTTGTGCCCTCTAGTGTCGCCGGCAAGTACGGCGTGGCGATTCCCGCGTTCGGAAGCCTCCAGCGAGCCGAACCAATGGTTCAGGCACAATGAAGCTCCATTGGGATGGTTTTGGCCCTTTGGATGAACTTGGAAAGGTCTTCCAGAAGGAGACCAGCTGAACAAAATCTGCCTTTATTTTATTGGCAGACCAGGAAGTTCTCCCTTGCTACATGCGGCTTAGGGGGAACCATGCCCAAAAGTACGATGTGATGCCGGATCATGGCCCTGTCTTCTGCATGCATCTGGCGTTCTCCAGGATATGGGAGGTCGTGAGTGAGGACTATAGCTCACTATTAGAGGTGGAGACATGGGTTTGGATGTAGATGAACTGGGCCAGCTTTGGTGGCAGCATTTCTTCAGCATCCCAGAATGATCCTTCCCCACTGTACTAGGATTTTCCTGGAGGAGCAATGCCTCACGCGTTAGATACCAACAAACCTTTCCCTTGGGCTGGGCACATCCACACTGTGTGAATCCTGCAGTGCCCACCTTTCTGCTGCAAGACCTTTCCCAGCCTCCAGGATTCCTTGAATTGTCCCGGATCCTTTTGTTATTGGCTAAAACTTGGCTTGCTGAAGCACGAATCCTGATAAATTTGTAGGAAATATGTTATGAAGTTATGGCCAGGAGCCTGGAAATAAGGCTGGTGATGGATGCTCCAGACCAAGCGTAGGACAGGAGCGGTGGAAGGGTGAAGGTGGAGGATGAGGGAAGTATGGTGAGGGCTCTTTGGGGTTACCCTACCTCATCCCTGTCCAGCCACTCCTCCGTACCGCTTTCCATGAAGAACCTATTTACTGGTTCTTGGGCTCCTCTGGTGCAGGAAGGTCCTGCTGGGTGTCCTGGTTTGCAGCTGTAGTTGTGGAGCAGAGTTTGAGAGGCGTGTGCATAGTCTACAGCACCCCTAAGGGCCTCACTTGCTTTTTGGCCAGCTTTTGTCCAAGAAGTACTGGTTTATCTGGGATTATTTTGCAGCTTTTTCCGTGCAATTGGTCTCCAAAGTCAAGTTGCTAGAGAAGAACTCACATCTGAGATGGGCAAAGCCTTTCCTTGCGCACCGGGATGGTGGAAATTTTACCTTGGCCTGAAGATGTGTGAGGCCCAAGCTTCTGCTGTGATGGGGCTGGTCCTCGGTCCTGCCGTCCCCGAGCTGTGGGTGTGCTGGAGAAGGCAGCTGAGAGCTCCCCCTTTTTTATTTGGTGGGATTTTGGCCGTCGGGGCCAAATCCTGCTCCTACTGACGTCGGGGTAGAGCCAGGGTGGGACAGCCGGCTGCTGTGGTGGTGCTCAGGCTCGTACAGGTCGCCAGGCAGGATCCATCCCGTGGGCTTCCCTTTGGGGAATCGGATCCCAGGTGCCAGCCCAGCTTCCCCAGTGCCTCCAGTTTGCCCAGGGTGAAGCGCACGGTCTTTCTCCAGGGAACGGAGGAGCTGGAGCTGGAAGAATTTAGACTCGGGATGACGGGGATCTGCTGCGGGCACAGCTGGGCTTTCCAGTTGAAGCTTGGAGAGCGATTTGGTCAAACTGGACCTATTGGTTGTGCTGGAAACTGGTTTAAAATGACTTTCTGTTCTCTTTCCCCATGCAGCACTTTACCAGACTCTCCGCCCGACTCCGGATCGGAAGCCTACTCCCCTCAGCAGGTGAATGGTAAGTGAGAGAGAGGGGGGGGGACAAAAAATAATAATAATAATAATAATAATAATCCCAACCCCAGCATCCTCCCCCTTTGTGTTTTGTGAAAGTGGTTGGCTCTGAAATCTTTATCAGACGGGAGAAAACAGGCGGCTGCGGTACGTGGGGAGATTATCGGTCAGTAAATAGCCCTAGACTTTCGCCTATTGTTCGGCTGCCGGTCCGCGCGAGCGGGGAGAGCCGGCGGGAGAGGGAACGGGAGGAGAAGGCGAGGTGAGACCCCGCTTCCGCGGGGAGAGATCGGCCGGTGTCCCCGGGCCGGGTGGGATGCGGAGCCCGCGAGCCTCCTCGTCCTGCCCCCCGCCTCCGAGCGAAAGGGGAGCGGAGTGAGAGCGCGTCCCTGCGATGGAGCTCGGCGTGGGGAGACGGAGATGAACCCGCTGTTCAGCAGTAAGTGCCTTCCCGGCCTTTCCCTCTTCTCCAGTGGGACCACCTGGTCCCAGGGGTCTTTGACCCAGGGGGTCTTCTGCTGCCCTGCAAATGGCAGAGAGAGCTGGGACCCCCCGGCTGCAGGCAGGGTCGCTGCCGGCCCCTCCTGACTGCCCCTGGGGAAGCCACCCAGCGGGATTTGGTTCCTCCGGTGACCTTCACCGCTCTTTGGTGGAAGGAACTCCTTGGTGAGGAGGGAAAGTTGCTGCTGGTCTCCCTTCCCCCTCGGCAGTGGCACCCTCTTCCCCAGACTCCAGCCCAGTCCTCACCGGGAACAGCGCCTGCTCTTTTTTTTTTTTTTTTTTTTTTTGATGGAAGAGGTCAAGAGTTCTGTTTATCTTGCTAAAAAAAATCCCTGGAATTCCTCCTGGCCCTTCCTTAAATATAACAAAGAGGCCGGGTTGCTCGCCGTGGGGAGAGCTGCTCTGAGGTGCTGGTGGAGCCGCGGCACCTCGGTTTGAGGAGGAGAGGAGGCTCCGCAGAGCGCCCGCGAAGGAGCTCCTTCCTCGCTGGCGAAGGATCGGATTCCTGGGTTCTTGGAAGCCGTATCCATCGGCTGGGCTGTGGCGTTGAGCCGTGCTGGTCTTTGCCCCAGGTTATGCTGGGGGAAGCTGGGGGCTTGTCAGGATGGCGGGAGCGGAGCTGTGTCGGGGGAATGTTGTGCCCTGTACACATCTGGAAAGCTCAATCCCAGGGATGTCTCTTGTCAGCCCCGGCCGTTGCATGAAAACAAGGCTGCTCGTTGGTCCTGATCTCCAAAACTCCTGAGGATGGAGACCTCCACTCCTCCCTGGAGCTCCAGTGCTTGGCTGGGCCATGCCTGGGAGATCCTGGCAGGTGGCTCCTGAAGGGAGCCGAATGGGTGGAAGCAGCCCTACCCTGGTGGCAGCCTTCAGGAGGAGGGCTCGGCGTGAATAGAGTTCAGACCTTGCAGTGGGAGGAGTTTTCCCATTCCTGGTCAAGCGCTTTAGCTTTGTTAGTCAACCAGGGACTGGTTGTTCTGGGACCAAAGTCCACCCAGAGCAGCGTCTGGCTCAGGCCTGGCTGGTGGCACCTGCTGGGAGCAGCCTGGCAAAGACCCACCAGCGACCTTCCCCGCTGTCCCCCTCTGTGTCCCCATAGCCCCTACCAGGCTTGGCCGGTCCCTGGAGCTGCTCCAATGCTGCCAAAGCTGACTGTTCCCAGAAAGTCAGAAATCGTGTCTGAGATGAGCTCCGAGCCTGGTCCGGTCTTGCCCGCACACCAACTTTCTCACCAACGCGTGTGTTTTTCTTCAGTGAAATCATGATCTAGTCGGAGATGGATTCAACCTCCTTGCAGGGGGTTGAACTGGATGACCTTTGAAGGTCCCTTCCAACTGTAACCATTCTATGATTTATATTATTTCCCCTGGTCAAGTCACTAATTTCTACTCATTCTCAAGGCACGTCTGGTGAGGTTCAACCACGTTGCTTTACTTTAAACACTTCCCTTTCTGCTCCTAGCCTCCAGAAATGTTCTGGTTCTGGTTAAAGCCCTCAGCAACTGGCGTTGCGTTGAGCTCGTGGCGAGCTGGAGGCCCAAGCAGCTGCAGAAAGGGAGATGGATTTGCATGTCCTTCCACAGACCAGGCGTTGGGTTTGATGATGATGTAGTCAAATCAGCCCTGATTGTGGTATCCAGGTGCAAACAGAGGAGGAGAAAGATAGGATCCCATTTGAGTGTCCCTTTTTGTTTATTTAAATTTAGAGATCAAAGTCTCCTTCTGGTTTGAATTTAAAAAACACCCAAGCGAGTGCCCACACAGAAGTCTGGTGATGCTGGTGAGCTGGAGTTGTTCAGATCGTTCATGTCTCCTCTTCTCTGTAGTTCTTCCCATGCCTGGCTCTGCGCTCGTCGGAGAAGAGCACGGCCAGTGTCCTTGTGTGGTAGGACTCCATCACAGTGACGAGCCTTCTCTGGTGCCTCTGGCCCAAGCTGGTTGTGGGCGTTCTTGGGACTGTAGAGGGGAGCAGGCAACGCGCCAAGCTGGGACCCCGAGCTCTCAGCTGAGAGCTGGGGTGAATCCCACCCCTGGCTTCTCAAGGCTTTGTCAGTGGGCGAGAGTCTGGTTTCTGGGCAGGGCGCTGTGGCCTGCAGCGACAAGAAGCTCTGGCATCGTGAAGCGTGTCATCATTGTGTATTGCTGGCCACTTTCCTTGGGCCAAGAATGAGTAAAATCAGGCAAAGTTCAGGTGCTTTGTTTCCAGCTCCGCGTTTCCAGGCGCAGGCTTCAGACCCTGTTGCTGGCTGGTGGACCTTTGCTTCCTTGGTCCGTGCAGTTCCTCCATGCTTCAGGAGTGTTGTGATTGCGGGAGTCTTCCCTCTTGTCCCTCAGCCTTGAGGACCTGGTTGCCCTTTGAGTTTAGGTTCTTTGGACTTCAAGATGCTAGGCCTTGCCTGCTTCTTTCGTGCTTACCCCTGCCATCCTCACCTCTTCTCTGAAGATGTACAGTACAAGACACCCAGTTTTGTCACGTTGTGCATCCCATTATCAGCTGGCCAACCAGGACCCTGCTGCATTTTTGGAGATCCCAGTTGGCCAGGTTGCATCCTCGAGAAAGGAAGCACTGCTCTGGTGCTCGTATTGGGGAAGGCTGGAGGTGTCTGTGGGATGCTGGGACCCTTGAGGAACCTGGGAGGAGAAGTCAGTGTGGGGCAAGATGGCCATTGCAAGGTAGATGGGATGGCTGGGGGGACGCAGCCGTGCTGAAGCGAGGCAGAAGAGACAGGGAGGTGTGGGACCATGGAGATAACCAGGACTAGGGTGGTTCTGGGGAAGAGGAGCGCTGTGTCTGTGCTGGACCTGGGCTTAGGACATACAGCTGGTCTAACAACCGTTACTCTTCCTCTCTTTCCAGATCCTCACCTCCTCCGGACCATGACCCCCGAAAACATGTGCCACATGACTCCCCCTTCTCGCCTGGAGCACCCTCCTCCGCCGCCTCCACCCCCACCCCCCC
>WHYT01000113.1:39117-58165 GCA_009806455.1 Tetrax tetrax
CACCAGCACAACCCTCACTACCCCGGTTTGCAGCGGGACGTCTACATGAAGGCCGAGCCCCTGATGCCGCCGTTCGGCATGGGGCAGGGCATGGCGCCCGCCGACCTCCACCACGCCCAGCAGTCCCAGATGCTGCACCAGCTACTCCAGCAACACGGAGCGGAGTAAGACCTCTGGGGCTTTCCGGTGTTGTTTGTGTGATTTGGGGAAGCGGGGTGGGGTGAGGGAACGGGAGCTGGAGGCTTGAGGGATGTGTGAGCACCGGTAAATTTTTGACTGGGTTTAACTGCACGTTGGGAAGCGTGCCGTGGTTCTGTGGGAGCCCGCTGGGAAAGCATCGAGGTGGAGATGACCCAAAGGGTGGGCCAGACAAGAAGGAAGTCAAAGATGTGGCTCGGTGCACGGACGGCACGGAGCTTGGCAGACGCAGGATGGGTGGGCAGAGCCTTGGGGGAGAAGATGGGGATGGTCCTGGCAGAGCCTGTGGCTCCCGACCTGAAGGTTTTGGATTTTACGTGAGATTGTCCCAGCTTTTTCCCGGTCATGGTGCTACGGGGCTGTTACCTCCCCACCTCCTGCTTGTCCCGCTCAGCCCCGGCTTCCCCGCCGCTCTCCGCAGCCTCCCAGTGCACCCCGCCAAGAAGCGGAAACACTCCGAGTCGCCCCCCAACACCCTCAACGCGCAGATGCTCAACGGGCTGATAAAGCAGGAGCCAGGTATGGGATCCGTGCCGCTCAACCCTGACAGAGTCCAAACGCCTCCCTGGCACCAGCCGGGAGCGCTTTCACCAGGTACGTGGGTTTTTTGCCCCCTCCTTTTCCCCTTCCCTCAATACCCCCGGCATGCAAACCCCCGCTGCAAGCCTGGGCGCCGCGCTGGGCCAGGGGGTTTGGGAGGAGGGCACGCGGGCACCTGGGGGTGCCAAGCTGGGCTCATCCTGGCCGGGTCCCCAGGAGGAGAGCAGGGCGGTGAGCTCATCCTGGCCCAGATCGCGCGCCCGCGGCGGTGCCCCGGCAGTCGGGAGGTGATGCCAGGCGCTAACCCGTGCTCCCACCCAGCCGGGTGCTCCGTCGGAGTGACTGGAATCGGTGTTTTCCCCTCGCCGCAGGCCTGATCCAGGATAACGACAGCTTGAACGGCTCCTACCTGGACCCCAACTACCAGTCCATAAAGTGGCAGCCGCATCAGCAGAACAAGTGGGTGACTCTGTACGACGCCAACTACAAAGAGCTGTGAGTAATGCGTCCGCCTTTCTTGGTGGGAAGGGACTGGGACCGGGGGGATCGTACTCGAAGATGGGACAAGGATCTTCCTGGGTGCCCCATTGTCCTCTCCCATCGCCTGCTGACCTCCACTGATGGAGGATGAAGAAATGGGGCTGGTGCCGTAAGAGCCGGCAGAAGGTCCATCAGCAGCTTCAGTGGTGGTCCAGCGACCACCCACACCTTGGTCTGCCGTGGAGGGTTGTCTGGGCAAATCCAGCCTTGCCCTGGGCATGGTTTGGACCAGGCTTAAAATCCAGCTTAAAATCCTGGATTTTAAAATAAGCGTTAGGATTTCCTAGACGATGCATAGCATGGATGGCTGGAGGTGATCTAGAGCCACTTCAGCGCGACTTGAGAGCAGAAAGGAGCCTGAGGAGGAGGAGTGGGAGTGGTTGATGGGCAGAGGAGGAAAGGAGGAGAGAAGAAAGGAAGAGGGAAGAGGTTGAGGAAAGCTGGGAAGCCAGGAGGGGCAAGAAGACGGCAGAGAGGCGAGGGGAGAGGAAAGCTGGGGTGGCCGAGGCGGGTGGGCGGCTGGTGGGAAGGTGGGCTGGTGGGGCTGGGAGCTGGGAGGAGAGGGTGGAGGACAAGCTGCCCAGCGCTCAGGAGGAAAACCACTCCGGATCCTCCCTGCATTCCTCGGAGGTGACAGAGAGCTGGCAAGCAGCAGGCTGGGTTCCAGGAACCGCTCGCCTGGCAAACGAATCCCCCCCCACTTTCCCCTCCTCCTCCGGTGGCTGGTGGGGGTTCTTCTGGGGGACACGGAGGAGGGGGTGCTCTGTTGTCAGTGACACCGGACAACCCAAGGTTTTCATCACAATTTGCATGGATGCTGCTCAGGATGGCAGCCAACGATCTGTGACGTGCAGGGCAAGCCCCCAGCCCTTCTGCGCGCCGAGCTGCTCAGCCAGTCCTTGTGCCACCTTTAACTGGGACCTGCTGGTGACTAGGACATGCCGCGTTGGCCATTCCCGTGCGGAAAGGTGGCTGTTGGAGGGGAGTTGGTTGCTGCTTTGGTGACCAAAGGCTGTGTTTGTGGCTGTTTCCCCCAGGAAAGGGAGTAATTCGGGGAGGTGGTTACTGCTGTTTTACTGAAGGATTTCCGTAAAGGAAGCATCTCCCACCTTCAGGTGGAACATCAGCTTCTCCTGGGAACTTGTGAGCCGCTCTGAAATCCAGTTCTGCAGCCTTGCCCCTGCTTTCCACCATCCAGTTTGCTTCCCTGTAGACTGGGGGACAGAGGAAGCTGACCATCTCACTGAGCCCGCGGGGGTGTGGTCCCCAATTCCTGCTTTCCCGCGCAGGGCAGGGTTTGCAGTTGGCTCCCAGCTCCTCCGAGCGCTGTCTGGCCACATCATCTCCATCGCTTGGGTGTCAACCAGGGCCTGGGCGTCAGCGGGCGGTTGTGACGCTGCTGGTTTCCCACCTGGCAAAGGCACCTTCGGCTTTTGCTGTTGTTGCTTCTCCCAGACTCCGTTTTCGGGCCAGTACTCCCTCCAGCCGTGACCCTCGGTACCTTTCCCCTGTGCCGAAGGGTTCGTGAGGAGCGGGGGCACCAGGAGAGGTGACCTCCCCTTCTCCACCTCCGGGCAACTCCTGGCCACAGCCTGCCAGTCCCCAGAGCGGCCTCTCTGCGCGTCGTGGGAGCGGACCTGTCGCACGGCCTCGCTTTTCTCTTCAACATAATGAATCCCTCTATTTTATTTTTTTTTTCCTTCCACCTCGCTGTTTACCCACGCTGGGTAAACGGTTTCCGACCCAGAACACCTCACAGCTCTTCCAGCTCGTCACCGACCGCTTGCAGGTGTTACGCTCCCCGCTCCTGCACCCCGATGTCGTCCAGGCAGAGCCAAACCACGCGATATTTTCTTCTGGGCGCGGAGACGCGGCTGGGGTGCCGCAAATCCCGGCTTTTAACTTCTGCAAACCCAGCCCTGCCGCGTCCTTTGGATCGGCACTCGGGATCGCTTGCCCAATACCTGCTTTTAGGATTTAGGGCGAAAGCCAGAGCAAACCTACTTCTGCGGCATTTAGGTCATCGCCCCGTTGTGTAATGGATAAATTCCTTTTACCTGACTTCATGTAGATTTTAGGAACCCACATGCGGTTTGTTGTGGCACTGGATTTGGCTGGAATTAAGGGTTGAGGTCAAGGGTTAATCGATTAGGTTTTTTGTTGTGGACTGCCTCAGCCGATTCTTCTTCTTCTTTATGAGAAACTCCAAAAAATATCTGTCTTCCCTTCCTCCTAGAATGGCAGTTTTTAGGTTGACCACTTCATGTTTTGGTGGGTAGGAGCCTTCTTTTTCCTTCCTGCCTTTTTTTTCCCCTCTGTGATCCAGCTGCCCACACCTATTCCCAGCCCCAGGAATTTGAATCATCTGGTTTTTTCCCAGTCTTGTTCTTAAGGAAACAGACCAGGAAGGGAGGTTAAGGAGGGAGACCGAGCTTTTGGGATGCCCTGAGCCCTTAGGAAGCTGCTCAGGTCCTTACCCCACCATGGTGTTTCTCACCAGTGAAGAGCCTCTCGATGTTTTAAGTCATTGCCGCTGAAGGTTGACTTCTCCAAAGCTGTCCCTGCTCCCAGCCTCCGTGGTGGGGAATTTTCCACCTTTGTAGTGCTTCCTCCTGTTCTGCCTCAGGAAGAAACCAGCCCAGTTACTGCTGCAAAGAGAGATCCCGCGCTGCTTCTGCGTCTGGGCACGAAGCTTTCTGTTGGGCTAGCCGGATAATTGCTTTGTCAGCACTTTATTTGATATATTTTTGAACCTATACAGAATGGTTTATGCTGGTGGATTTTATGTTCTATGCTAAGTATCATCTCATTTAATCTACAATTAAATGCTCTCCAGTGGTCTCCTCCTCTTGCACACACAAAATTAGGTCCTGTCATAGGATCATTCAGGTTGGAGAAGACCCCTAAGATCATCAAGCCCGCTAGTAAGCATCGCTGTTGGCTGCTGAGGTTTGGGATGGTCGATAGCCCTCTGAGAGCTTTTTCCAGCTTCCATCAGCATGGAGCAGGGGCCCTTCAACCACTTCTCCTCTTCTGCTCTATCTTGGAGCCGGGCTTCTTCTCAGCCGTTGCTGTCACTTGAGGAGATGGGGATCCGGATTCATTCTGCGGTTCCCGAGGAGCTTTTCTGCCTTCGAAGAGCCCTGTACGGTGAATTTTATGGGGTGGACGGCACCCAGGCGGGTGTGGAGAAGCAGGGCAGCCTTCTCTGCCAGGACAAGAGCAACGGGATGCCGGGCTCGTGGGAACATCACGGGTTTAGTTTCGACACGGACTTCCCAGGAGTCGGCTGGATTGAGGCAACGGAGGGACGGGAGGAAGGCTTGCTGCGTGGATTCGAGTGGAGACGCCTGAAAAATCTGTGTCTTGGCTTGCGGGGCTTGTGTCTCAGGCTTTGCTCGTGCAGGGTGAGGAATCCGTGCTGGATGAAGGAAACCGAAGTCTCTGGATTAGTTTTATGGATGATATGTTTCTTCTTGGCCTTTTGCACTGGTTTTTGTGGTTTCGGGCTCACCGGACCTTCAGAAGGGTTAGCTGGTTTCCAGCAGCGGTGCCGAAGAGGCCTGGAAGCAGGCGGTTCAGTAATTTACTCCTGGGAGCAGGAGTCATCCATCTCCCTGACAGCCTGCTGCGATAAATGCCAGCAGGCTCCCTCCTCCCGCGCCCCGATTGTTTACGGGTTGAGGTGAGGCAGCTGGCGAAGGCTCGTGCGGCGCTCAACATTTCCTGGGAACGGGGCTGGCGCCGTTCTCGTCCCACCACACGCTCACCTCTGAAGCTCAGGGCTGTGGGATAAACCTCAACTTTCAGGCTTGCATTCCGTGGTTGGAAGAAATGTCCCCGAGCGGCAGCACCAAACCTGGATCCTGGATCTCAGCAAGGGGATGGAGACCAGCGTGGCGTGGTCCAGTCCTGGCTGGGTGTGGTTTGGGTTAGGGTGGCACGGTGCGTTGGAAGGAAGGAGGAGAGAAATGGTGATTTTTCTTCCAGAGAGGAAACAATTGAGGCGTGTGAGCATCCCTCTGAGCATCCCTGCTCTCGGCCACAGATCCCTGTGCGGTTCCCTTTTTGTCTGAGGCACGTTTCTGCTTTCCCTTAAAGATGAAGGGGAGGATGGGTGTTGTTTTTTTTTTTTATAAGTATCAGTGGAGTCCTTACGCTGCCTCGGGCGGTGGTGTCCCCACACCACATGGCAGCAGGGGAGGGGGTTTGCTCCTTCCACGTGGGATTTACGACGGGAGAGTAAAAAAAGCACCGGAGTAGGAGATACAGGGGATACCCCGCCCTGCGCACTGGCTGCGGTGGGAAGCGAGCTGAGAGCCGGAGGTGATGGGCTGAGGAGATTCCCGGCCTTGCTGGTACCTGGAAAGCGGCTCCTTGCCTCCGATCTACCCCAGGGCGGGGATCCTGCTTTGGGAAACGACACCGGTCACAGCCGTCGGGAAAAACCAGAGCAAAGCAGCCTCTGGGAACGGGACTCCCAGGTATTTCTAGAAGATGGAGGAAGAGGAGCCTGGCTGTCTCCCCTCTCTCAACACATGCGTTTGGCAGCCGTCGGTTTGAGTGACGGTAACCAGAGCGTGGTTTGGAAACGCCCGTGGTTGGGAGGTTCAGTCAGTCCCTCCCTCCCCTCTGCTTGCTCTGCTAAAAAATAAACGGGGTAAGCACTGGATGCTCTGGGGTCCCGGGCAGCCGGAGGCAGAGCCTTGGTGGAGCAGTTGGGAAGGGGTGAGCACAGAGGGTGCTCGGGCCAGCCCCAAACCACGGCTCCCCATCGAGAAGAGCCGGCCGGAGAAGTCGTGGCTGATTCTGGGAGGAGGGCGCGAGCGGAGGGGAATTCCTCTCGTGCTTCTGGGCTAAGGTAGCGCTCTGCTCCCGCCGTCTGGTTTGTGTTCGGGGCATGGCCTGGCAGCCCCAGGTCCCTGGGGTGCGGGAGATGAGGAGCCGCTCGCGGCCGTCCCAGCGTTATTGATGGCTGCCTGGAAACTCCCGCGGGTTTCGTCCGCGTGGGCCCCGCGTGCGCGTGGGGGGAGGATGGCTTTCTTCCCAGAAAAAAGGGAGGGACACCAGGACCTTTCCATATCTCCTGCTTCCCGGTGTCTGCTGGGTCTCCCTCCTCCATCCCTGTCTGTCCGCCTCCCCTCCCGTCACCCCGGGCAGGATCCGCCAGTCCGGCCAGCTGTGATAGGAACCGGAGGTGGGAATCAGAAGAGGTTTGTCGTTGTGGAAGAGCCTCATGTCAAAGGCTGAGCTCCCCCTTTACCTCATCCCCAGTTCTTTTAATTAAAAACAATGGGATTTTGGCCTTGGGCTAGAACTGCGTGATGGGAAGGTGGGATGAGAGGCGTCTCCTTCCCCCTGCGCAGGGTGGGCAGCGCCTGGGGGCCTACCAGCCCAGATCTGGGGGTTTGGGATGGCGAGGGAAAGAGGACTTGCTGCAAAGGCCACATATTTCCTTCATCCCCATGGCAACCAGCCCATTAAAGAGATGTAGATTAAACCTTCCCAGCTGGTATGTGTTCATCGGGCGGCCAGGGCCCCCTCCTCCTCCTCCTCCTCCTCCTCTGGAGCTGGAAGCTTTTTCGCAGCAGCCGGAGCAGGTGGTTGTGATTTCGGCAGGAATCCAGCACGCAGGCGGTACCGCCTGGTAGCGGGGCCTCTGTTTCGGGGTGTGGGGTTCATCCTTCCCCCCACAGGCATGACCCTCTCACGGTGTGTCCATGGCTCCGGTCTAACGCCCGCTGCCTTTTCCACAGCCCCATGCTCACCTACCGCGTCGATGCCGACAAGGGGTTCAACTTCTCGGTGGGTGACGACGCCTTTGTGTGCCAGAAGAAGAACCACTTCCAGGTCACGGTCTACATCGGCATGCTTGGAGACCCCAAGTATGTGAAGACCCCCGAGGGCCTGAAACCCTTAGAGTGCTTCTACCTGAAGCTGCACGGAGTGAAGGCAAGCGGGAGCTACGGGCTGGTAGCGAATCTGGCAAGGGGATGGGGGGCTTGGCAGATGGTTGGGATCAGGCAGCACCGTGTCTTCATGCGCTAAGTTGTTGGGGAGTGTGTAAGAGCGCTGAAGGCCAGAAGAAGGCAGATCTTGAAATAGGAGTCCTGAGATGGACTCAGTGGCTGCCTGGGTGTCTTCAAGGCTGCCTCACCTCTGGTTCCAGAGGTATATAGACGTTTTGGGAAGATCCTTTCACTCTCAACCGCCCCGCTGCCAAGGGAGGCACCCACACTTGGACGATGGCCACACTCACGATGGGTGTTGCAAGCCCGTTGTACCGAGCCGTGGGAGGGCTGGGCAGACAGCTGGCCTGCGCTGGGGAGGAGGAGGTGGGAAGGGGAAGGTCTGGGCTTTCTGCTCTTTCTCACGCGCCCGAACCTTTCTCTCCAGCTGGAGGCCTTGAACCAGTCGATCAATATAGAGCAGTCGCAGTCTGACCGCAGCAAACGGCCCTTCAACCCCGTCACGTGAGTGTTGCCTGGGGAATGTCCGCGTCAGGGAAGCGCAATGGCAGGAGAGGGTGGGGAAAGGGGCTGAGGCGGAGGTCTTGGGATAGTACCATGGGTGTCACCCTCCAATTTCCTCCTCTGTTGCCCACAGCAAAGTTTTCTTCCTCTCTTTACATCCCCCGCTCCACTCTGTGCCCAGTTCACAGCCCTGCCTTGGTGGAGCAGGCCAGGAGGTGGCCATTCCCCAAAAAAAAACCTCCTCTCCAGCAGTGTCCTCACTCGCCCCTCTATTTTCCTTCCCTCAGAGTCAACCTTCCTCCGGAGCAGGTCACCAAGGTGACCGTGGGGCGACTGCACTTCAGCGAGACAACAGCCAACAACATGCGGAAGAAAGGCAAACCCAACCCTGACCAGAGGTGAGGAGCACGGGTGCCTTCTCCCAGCCGTTCCGAGCGCTCCAGGCCCATGGATGCGCCTGTCCGCGGGTTGGGGAGCGTGGCTGGAGGGGGAGAGGTTCATGGGGATGGAATTGCCCTGCGTGGAGAGAAGGAGGTGTCTGCTGTGGTCTCCACCGCTCTGTGAAGGGTTGGGGACAGCGTGAGGAGAAGGGGACGTGCCAAGCCCACCGTGCCAGGCTGGTGCCTTGGGCTCCAGAGAGGCGTTCCCAGTGCAGGACGGCGCCCTGACCCCTCTCCCCTCTCGGCAGGTATTTCATGCTGGTGGTAGCCTTGCAGGCACACGCGCAGAACCAGAACTACACGCTGGCAGCCCACATCTCCGAGCGCATCATCGTCAGGGTAAGTCCCGCTCTGCCCCCTCGGCCTCTGCAGGCACCTCATAGTCCTTCGCTGGACGTCCTGGGCAGTCTTCTGGCCTTCCAGTGCTTTCCTCACCCATCCTCTTCCCACCTTCTCCAGACTCTTACTGCCTTGCCCCTGTCCACACCTGGGTTCTGGCTCCAGCCTTTCCACCCCTGCTTCATCAGAGCAGCCTTGGAGGGTTCAAGAACCTGTTGTAGGCTAGGGAAGGTGTCTCACCATCCTCAGGGCTCTCCTGGAGCTTGGCTAGAGCACTCTGCTCCGAAAAAATGAAGGCAGGGAGTAAAACACAAAGAGAGGGACCTCAGAGCCTGCAGACAAGAAAGTCCACGATGAGTTATGCAGCCTCCAGCGTGCCCAGCACAGAACTGCAGGCAGCCTGGACTGTCCCGTCTCAAGATGGGACACAGAACCACGGCAGCGGGGCAGAACCTTGGGATTTGGGACCCAGGAGCAACAGCCGCGTTACTTGGTCTCCTGCCGTCCCGTGTGGTTCTGGTTGGGGTTGCTAGAGGGGCTCTGATGACTGAGATAGCTCGAGAAAGCAAGGTTGTTCCTTTAGGGAGAGGGGCAGAGTCCATGGGGCTCTCCTGACATTCTTGCTCCATCTAGATCTGAGCACCTTTACCCAGCAGCGTTCCTCTCCCTGGTTTTGCTGCTTCTCACTCCTCACGTTCCCGTCTCCCCGCAGGCCTCCAACCCCGGCCAGTTTGAGAGCGACAGTGATGTGCTCTGGCAGCGGGCGCAGCTCCCCGATACCGTGTTTCACCACGGCCGCGTCGGCATCAACACGGACCGCCCCGATGAAGCCCTGGTGGTCCACGGCAACGTGAAGGTGATGGGGTCGCTGATGCACCCTTCGGATGCCCGAGTGAAGGAGGACATCCAGGAGGTAAGAGCCCGGCAAAGTGGGCTGAGTTTGGGGGGATCAGGGGTCTGAAGAGGCCCCCAAAAAAGTGTGAGCGTCCCCATGAGCCTGCTCCAGCTGCTGATTTTCCCGTAGACCAGTAGCGGGTCGGAGCAGGGCTCAGGGCTGTCTCACAAAGCTGTGTTACCATGAGTTTTGCTGCTCCGGGGTCAGAATTACGGGAACTGGAGAAGCAACACCCCACTCAGGAGTCGCACGTGTCCGTTTTGTCCCAGGTGGACACCACAGAGCAGCTGAAGAGGATCTCCCGTATGCGGCTCGTACACTACAACTACAAGCCCGAGTTCGCGGCCACGGTGGGCATTGACACCGCCTCTGAGACAGGTACCGGCCCCGCGTCGCACCACGGTGCCCCGCTTGCCTCCGCCGCACTGGATCTCGCCTCCCGCGACCTACGGCGGCATTTCGTTCGTGGTGCCAAGGAGCCCTTCCCAGAAGACCTTGACCCACTGTGCTCTTTCCACACAGGCGTCATTGCTCAGGAGGTGAAGGAGATCCTCCCCGAAGCGGTGAAGGACACCGGGGACCTGGTCTTTTCCAATGGGAAGACCCTGGAGAACTTCCTGGTGGTGAACAAGGTCAGTGGTGGCAGGAGGGGCAGCCGTTGGACCTTGAGGGAGTTGCAGAGCTGAAAATGGAAGAGGGAAATTGTGACGCCTGGGAAAGGTTTCTGAGCCAGCACCACCCATATGAGTTTCAGACCTGGCTGGCCTTTCAGATGTCAGGAGCGGCCCTGGGTGGACGGCAGACATCAGCAGGGAGGAACCAGCCTGCTGTTGGTGAAAGTTGGCAGCGTCTCCCGCAGGAAGGGCTCCTTGCTGGCAGGCTCCTGCGGGGAGGCTCTTGGTCTTAATCTCTCCTTTCTGGGTGAGATAAGGTGGTGGTGTCGAGATAACCCGCAGCACCTGGCTGCCTGACCTCTCCGTAACCTGTGGCAGCCCGTTGGCTGCTCTGGGCGTCGAGGGGACATCCTCCCCATAGCGTACCTCCTCCCAAAGCTGCCAGCTCCCTCCTGCATCCCTCTGTCCGGAGCGGGAATGGCCAGGACTGGCCTTAGCACCTCGTTTCTCCTCTGTGGAAGCCGGGATCCCCGTAGTTACCTCACCAGCTCGCAGTAGCTGCGAGCGTGGCCTTTCCCGTCCCGTCTGCACACGGCCGGGGCGTTGCTGTCCTTCGTTTCCGCGTACAAATCGGCAGCAGCCCTCCAACTGTCTGTTGGATAATGCTGCGGAATAATTCCAGCAGCGTGCGCTGTGGAGTAAGAGGCGGAGGGTTGGAGAGGGGCAGAGAGGGGTGGGTGGGGAGCATTGGTTTGACCAAGGGCTCCTGATTTCGGGTGGAGACTTTGTGTCTGTCCTTTGCGACTCAGAAGGGTTCTGGATTAGCATCTGTAGAAGCCACTCAGCGATCCTGCGCTAACATTTATTGTTTCAGTTGGGTTTCAGGAGAATATCTCTTGTTCTTGCATCCAGGGGCTGTAGAGACCCAGATGGGCCACGCTGGGTGGTTCCCCACCCCCCGAGCCGGCTGTTGTGTAGTTTTTCCCCCCGTCCGGGGTGTGGGAGAGCGGTCAGAGCGGTCAGATCCGCGGGGAGCAGGAGTGCCTCCGCGCGCCGGGCCGCTCAGACCGCCGAGCTCTTCCCTGGCAGGAGCGCATCTTCATGGAGAATGTGGGAGCCGTCAAGGAGCTGTGCAAACTGACGGACAACCTGGAGACCCGCATCGATGAGCTGGAGAGGTGGAGTCACAAGCTGGCCAAGCTCAAGCGGCTGGACAGCATGAAGTCAACCGTGAGCTCCGGGGCGTTCAGGTACGGTTTTGGTGAGCCGTGGGCAGTTGTCATTTGGCCTGGGGTTGATTCAAGGAGCTGAGAGTGGTGACACAGGTCTGGTGTAACCAAACCAACACCCTGCTCTTAGACCAGCCCAAAAAAAACCCAGTACGAAGTTGTCTCCCCATTTTCCTAGAGTAAGTGAGCAGTTTCCTCAGGGCAATGAGTTTCTCACGCTTCCAAAATCATCATAGTGACCCTGGTCAGCTTGTGTAGGATTGGGGGCAGAATTCAGGCTCTCCGGGCAGAGCACCTACCCCCGAGCAGATGAGGTGACCAGGGTTTGTGACTGCCATGCCACACGGAGATTTCTCCCCTTCCAAGAGAATCCCGCTTTTCTCTGGGAATCGCCCGGAGCGCCGTCCTTGCACCGCTCAGCTCCGCCCCTCCTTTCTCCTTCCAGCCAAACGGGAAGCCAGTTCAGCCGCACGGGAAGCGTGCCCCACAAAAAAAGACCCCACAAAGTCGCCAGCAAGGTAAGGGACCGCTCCTGAAGGAGCAACGTGGGGCGGGGGAAGGTGGACGATCGTCTGCGTGGTCCTCGTCTGTTTTCTTACACGAAGGTTCAGGGGAGCAGGAAGAGAGCTTGGGATGGGGTGGAAGAGATCTGTGGGAGGGCCAGAATGGAAAGCAAAGAGTCCTGAGCTGATCTTGGGTTTGTTTTTGTTTTTTTTTTCTCTTGCAGTCACCATCAGTTGTCCCAGAACAGGCCTGCATCAGCCAGCGCTTCCTGCAAGGCACCATCATCGCCCTGGTCATCATCATGGCCTTCAGGTGAGACCGGGCTGCCGCTTCTCCGCTGTCTCCCTCCGGCTCCTCAGTTTGGCCCATGCCACCCGTGGGGGTGCAGAGGAGGGGGCTGTGGACCTACAGCTTCTTCCATGGGCTGAAATCCCTTGGAAGCAGATGGGTCCCTCGACGTGACCCACGCCTCTCCTCAGCCTCTCTACCTCTCTCTTTCTTCCCAGCGTGGTGTCCATGTCCACGCTCTACGTGCTGAGCTTGCGCAGCGAAGAGGACCTCGTGGATATCGATGGGTACGTGCTGCTGGGCTCTGTGGGAGGGGTGTGGTGACCGAGGGAGGCCGGTGGCAGCAGGGCTGGACCGATCTGTACCAGGCAAGATCTCTCCTGCAGCGGAGGGAGCGGCCCCAGCCCGGCGAGCGCGCACAGGGGCAGCCGCTGCTGGGCGTTCAGTTTTGGCACACTTCACTCTTTGGGAGCTCACGTTACCGGATAACGAGTCTCTTTTTCTCTCTCCCTTCTCCCTGTCCTATTTCTCTCCTTCCCGTTCTGGGTACATCTCGCATCCAACCCATTTTCTCTCCACTTGGCCTTTAACTTTCCCGTTCTTCTCTTTCCATTTCCATCCTCTTCCATTATCCTCTTCCATTCCCTTCCCCGTCCTCCTCATTTTTTCCCACCCCATCTTTCCTTCCTGTCTCCCTTCACCATCCTGTAGCTCTTTTGCTGTGCCCACTGCCTGTCTCCTGGCTCTCTTTCGGCACGGGGGTCCTGGGGTCCCGGTCGCTCTGTGTCCACGGTATGTTACTGTTTCGTTCTCCTGTTATTTAATTGCTGCATCCCTTCTCTCAATTCCTCTTTTTTCTTCCATCTGCACCACAGAAAACCAAGAATCTTTAGCAAAATTGCAAGCAAAGAGAGGAATATGAGTATTTTTCAGCAAGTGGGATTATGGACCCCATCAGGAAGGGGAAAGTAGGATTAGGAGGTTGAAGAACCATTTAATCAAAGGCTAAATAAAGAAATTATATCTGGCAGGAGCAGACAGTCTGAAAGGAGTGGAGGGAGCATCTAAAAAGAATTAAGACTTTGAAGAATTAGCCCACCCTCTTTTCATGTGTGGGTAGCTTTATTGTGGAGGGTCACTCTCACGTCCCGGACAGCTTACCGTGCAATAGCACGACAGAAAAAAACCCTGAATTATTTATTTTTACGAGCCATCACCGCTGGGAATGTTTGGAAAGGTACTGACGCAAGGCAAGGGGTGGCTTTTTGGCTGGGATGAAGGTGAGCTCCAGAGGCTGGCGCCCACATCCCCCCCAGGAGACCGGCGTTGCGTCTCCCGTCACCAGCAAAAGAAATACGTATGATCAGATCAGTCTTGCAGGTGACAAAGTAGTGGTTTGATTTCTCCAAATGAGCTAAAACTTCGTTTAGCATTGAGAAACCTTGAGCACAGAACAAGCAAAATGTAGGACAGAGAAAACTGAGCTACTCCTGGGCAGGGTCTGGGCAGGTGAAATCTTGAACGTCTTCCACGAAGGCAAGATACGGTCTATCCCATGTCTGTGGGCAGCAGCTGGTGCCCAGAAGTGGGGTTTTTCTGAGCTCCTGGGTTGACATGGGAGGAAAAAGAGCACCAGGGAGTGGTTCTTCCTCTTTTACATCTGCCTTACCCTCCGGAGACGCCTGTGGTGTCCTCAGCTCACATCTTAGCAGCTTCAGAGAAACAACTGCAGTTACGTGGGGCTGGGATTGTGCGCGTTTCTGAAAAGCAAGGCGAGGAACAGTCTGCCTCTGAGAGATGGGGGCACCTCCCTCAGGGAGTGGCAAGTGCTTGGAGCTCCTTATGGCCATACATGTTGAGAGCCGAGCACGAAAATCCACCCTGGAGATCACGGCTGGAAATGAAGTCTGCTGAGTGTGCCCTGCTCCATGGCGAGCATCGCTTGTGTCCTCTGGACCAGCTGGGACGCGTCCCTGCCGGACGTGGGACTGCCACACGATCTGCTGCGGCATTTCCTAGCTCTGCTTGCTGTCTTCACGGCTTGCGTGCCTCTCTCCTGCCTTTCCTTTCCCAGTTCACTCCAGTCTGTGGTCCTCCTCACGCTCTCCACATCTGCTCTTGCTCCATGTTACGTGGTCCCACTGCTACAGCTGCTTCTCTCTCCGCGTACAAGTGACACCGCCATGGCAGAGGTTTTCACCGTTATCTTCCTGCATTCCAGGTCAAGCCAGAACGTTGACAAAACGCAGATGGTGCGGTCCACAGCTGCGTCGGACAGAGCCAGCGGCAGGACCCCCACGCAGCGCGGTAGGTCGCGGCGAGGCAGACGCACGCGACGATGGGTGGGTTGGATGTGATGAGCGTGGCGGCTCCTCCGTGCCCAGGGGCTTGCTGGTGCTGGGCCGTCTTCGTGCTGGGAGGTCTTGGGGCTCTGGTTTTTTGGAAGGGGTGCTGGGGGCACGTGATGCTGCTCCTGTTGGATGCTTCTCTCCTTGACTTAGTCTTCATCTCCCTGCAGTCACAGAGGACGCGCAGGACTTAGTCTTTGCCTTACCTGGTCACAGCGTGCTAGCCTGCTTCAGCCCGCCGTGTTTCTCCACGTGCTGCTCTGCTGCTCCCACCAACGTCTCCTCTGTCGCCCTCTCTGAGACCAGCCCCACTCGTGCCACTAACCGGACAGGTGAGCACCAGCCCAGGCACCCGGGAGCTGCTGGGACAACGCCAAGCCATGGTGAAAGGGTTTTGGAGCAGCATGAGGTCACGATGGATGAAGCCAGGAGGTGTGGTGCCTCTTGGTTGCCCAAGCAGGGCTTTCACCAGCTCGCTTTCACCGTCGTCGTCGCCCTTGCAGGAGGAGCAGCACCTCAGGCAGTCACTGCAGAAGCTGGTGGCTGTTGTCTGCCACCTCTCCCTGCTTCCCAATGCAACGTTTCTCTCCCTTTTTTTTTTCCCCACAGACCAAAGTCAGACCTCACTCCTGCCAGCGACAAATATCAAAGCCAAATCCAGGGGCATCACGGGGAAAGCGGCCTCCTACACCAAGTGGCCGAAGACGCCTGACAGGTCTCAGAGCTTCGGCAGCCCCAATGCCAGCCCCTCCTCCCCCTTCTCCCACCTCCAGGGCAAATCCAAGTACATCTCCAACCTCTCGCTCTCCCGCAGCAACTCCCCGCTGGGGCAGGCCCGGCAGCGGCGCAGCGTCCGGCAGCCGGTGAGCGAGTGGCCCCGCACGGCGGAACCCGGCACGGATGGTAGGTGGGCCCTATCTTCTTCCCTCCTCGGGCGTCCCTTCTCGCTCGGGGTAGCCCGGCTGCCGTCCCTTTGCCGTTCCTGAACGGCCTGTTCTCCCGCCCGCAGGGCCGAGCCCAGTGCTGCTCTCCGTCCGGATCGTGGAGATCGATATGGCCATCGAGCCACAGCACTGCGCCGCCGCCGCCGCGTGCAGGTGAGGGCACCTTCTGGAGCTTTGCACCGTTTTCTGCCCTCGCCCCGAGGCAGGGCAGCTGAGCCCTTCCCCAGATTGCGTTTGGTGAGGAGGTGGTCCTTGGCAACGAGCCTGGGAAGCCCTCTCCTCCGAAGTCTCAGCTCAACAGACTTTTAGGTCCTGGCCTGGCCGTCTCCCGGCCGCCCGAAACGCTGCAGCGAGCTCTGACGCGCTCTCTCTGTGTCCCTAGGACTGGGAACTTCACCTACCGCATCCCTGTCCACCAGCTGACAGCGGTGAACACCAACCTGACCCTGGAGATGAAGTGAGTGCGCAGGGCTCGTCTCGAGGGGTTTCGGTACCCCCGAAGCGCCACGTGGCCACGGTGCCTCCTCCCTGAGCTGGGGACGAGCGAGCGGGGGCTCACGCTGTCTTCTCTCCCCAGCTCCTCCTCCGCTGTGTCCGTCTCTCTCTGCGGCCTTGTCTCCAGTGACCCCTGCCAGGATACGGCGAGCGCGAACGGCTCCGCCGACGCCGCAGACGCACAGGTAGAGAGGGGAGGGAGGGGTACGGCTCCCCAAATCCACGCGTGTCATCAGCCCCCGTCTCATCCCAGCCCTTCCGCTCTCTTCCCCAGGAAACCACGCACCGCTGGCCCCTCGTCATGATGTCCTTCCAGGAGTTTACCTACCACTTCAGGGTGGCGCAGCCGGTGAGTGCCGGCGCCTGCTTTGCCTCCCCTCTTCTCCAGGGCGGAGCGGCCGGAGCGCGATGGCACCGGCGCAGGTTTAGCGGCCGCGTTGCGCTCGGAGTCTCCCGCAGCCCTCTCCATCGCGGCTGTTCCCTTCCCTTCCCAGTAGCGGGGGTGTAATTTTTCTCTGCCCCAGCAGAGGCACAGTTTCCCCCTCGGATCATGCGTCCTACCCCTTTTTGTAAGTTTTTTTTTTTTCTCCCTCTCTCACAGGGCCAAGCCAACTGCAGCGCCGCTCCGGAGCGGATGGGCCGCCTTTTCACTGACTATTATTTCCAGTTTTACTGGCTCTGTGAGTGAGTCCTGGCAGCACCAGTGCCCTCTGGTTGGAGAGAGGAGTGGAGGGGACTGGTGACACTGGGGAGACTCTTGTACGCTCCGCTAGCCCCCAGCCCCACCTTCCCCCGCCCCGTCTCCCGCGGGGGGCTGGTTTGGTTGCGGCCGGTGCCGCGGGCGCTGGAGCACGGCGGGCGCAGAACGTGTAGGACCTGAGGCACAGAAAGGCCGCCGGCCCTGGGCTCGCCTCTCCCACCATCCCACGCCGCCCCCCAACATCTCTCTCCTCGCCTTACGGGGACGTCTGCGCCCCCCCTCCCCTCGCGACACTGGATTTGTGAAAGCATTCCACTGGACTGGAGGTGGAGGGCTCTGCCGCGTCGCAGAGCGCGGACGGGGAGCTCCATCCCGGCCCGGCCCAGCGGTGCCGCCTCGGTTCTTCACAACACTGGAATTGCTCAACACTGGAGCCCTTTCCGAGAGCGAAACGCCGGAGTTTGGCCCGGAAAGGAAGGCATACTGGACATACTGGAAGTCGTACACTGGAGTTGCTGTTCCTTTTGGTTGGCCAGGGGCCATCCCCCCCCCGCAGCTCCGCTCCACAGGACCCCACCCCGGCCCCGCCAGCGGACTGTCCTCTGCGGCCGCGAGAAGGAGCAGCTTCGCCGTTTGTCCCCGTCCTCGCTGTACTTTTATAACTGCCACCGGACCCAGCTCTGGCCGGGTTAAACTCAAAAACCCCACTAAAGATGCTGCTGAGGCTGTGCCACGTGAGGGGGGGGACAGGGACGTTTGCCACCAACCTATGGCAGAACAACGACCGCATTAAGCGTCGCGGGACCTGGTTTTTTGGGTTTTGGCACCGACGAGGCCGATCCTCTCCCACGACGCGGGGAAGGGGCGGCGACCGCGGGCCCGCGCCGTCGCTGTCCTCACAAAGCAGTTACGCCGAGTGTATTTTGGGTATTTTACTGTTACAAGTTCTTAACTTGCTAAACTACTGAATTTATTTTTTTTTTTTTTTAAGCCGTATAAAAATGGGTCTCTTAATTCTGTCCCTATCTGAGCTACGTGCGTCTCGCGTAGGAAACCAAAGGGGGCCACTGCTCAGCTCCACGTCAAAGCTCGGCTGCCGCGCGCGTCCTCCTCCCCGTCCCGCTCCAGCGCCTCTGGCTAAAAAAAAGGCGACACCTGCGTTCCTGGAGGCCAGGTTTTTGGGGCTGAGCTGCATTTCTCTGAGGAAGCAGCAGCCACCGCTGGGGAAGGGCGGCGGGGCAGAGGGGAAACGCCGCTCACCAGTCCCGAAGCGCGCCTCGCCGCCCCAGCCGGAACCAAACCGGTTTGGGGAGCGCGGGGCTGGCTCCGCTGCTTCGGAGAAACAAGCTGCAACGGCATTTTTTTTTTTTTTAAAATCCAGCCAGAGAAAAGGTTCCTGCGCGCAGCTGGTGGGACCCTGCGTGGCCTCCCCTCCCCAGCGCGAGGAGCAGTTGCATCTCCCGTCGCCACGTCGCTGGCGTCTCTGCCACCGAAGGACCGGGCTCTTTATTCGCAGGGCGCTTTCGCCGTCGGCTCTTCGTTCCCACTGCGCGCCTCCGGGCGGCAAACACCTAACTGGCGACGCTCCCCAGTTACTAAAATGCACTGGGCAGGCAGGAACCAGTGGGACGTTACCTTCTTGGCAGCTTTTCTTCTCCGCTTGGCAATCAGCGGCCCGGTCTGGCGAGTCCTCGCGCAGGTGAGCGACGCCACGCCGCTCTTCGACTGCTCCGCTTTCCCAGAGCTGCTCCGTGCCCTCGAGGGAAGGGCCGAGACCCAGGCGTAGATCTCGCCCCGCCGCGGGGAAAAGCCGCTCCTGGAGGGGGAAGAATCCATCACCAGCACGGAGACGGAGCCTCCCTGCGACGCTGAGCTACGGGAACGTCTCGAGCGCCGCCTTCCGCACGAGGGAACGGTGGTTTCCCCGCACGGGAGTAAAAACGCCCCAAAAACGGTGGCCAGCGAGCTCAAGGACCGAGCCCAGGCAACACCTGAAGCGCAAAGGCCGGGCTTCCACCTACAGCTGGGTCACGGCAGCGGCGCCGGGCCGACAGCGAGCCCCGCTACGGAGAGAGGGATCCAGAAGGCGGTTTTTAGGGTGTTATTCCATAAATGCTCTCTTTTGCCTTAAACTCTTATCAGCTTCCCCCCCAAAAGCCTCTCTGCCCCAAGCAACCACGTGTTTCCCGGCCCCAATCAGGAACAGAGTTAACAATCAGGCCTTTCCCCGGAGCGCTGAGCCGACGTCTCCAGCTTGGCGGGGGGGAAAAAAAGAAACAAACCTCTCTCTTCCCGCTGGAAACGAACCCGCTTCATCTCTCCAGACATTCCCGGCAGGCGGGGAAAGGTTTGGCCGTTTGGGAGTTTGTTTCAAAAGCAAATTCACAAAGGTTTTTTGGTTTTGGTCCTACCGTTAGAGCTGAAAGCCTGTAAATAGAGACTACGCCACCCACCGCGAGAATTAAGGAAAAAAAAAAAAAAAAAAAAAAAAAAAAAAAAAA
>WHYT01000113.1:72728-88692 GCA_009806455.1 Tetrax tetrax
GGCTCCATCACGTCGGCCAAGCGCAAGGAGCCGCAGGCCAAGGGCCCGGCCAAGAAGAAAGCCAAGGCCAACAGCGCCGCAGCCGCCAAGGGCAGGAAGGGGAAATAGCCGGCCCGCAGACCCCTGCGGTGGGGTTTTCTGCTCAGCCAGGGGGTTTAGGCCGATAACGAACTTTCTGTCCTGCGTGTTAGTGCCGGGGAGGGCGCCGCTCGGGCGCTTCCCAGCCAGGTTAGGTTAGCGAGCCGCATCCGCGTCGTCCGGAGCTGCCATCGGCGGCAGCGTGAATCGGTTTGAGACTTTGGATGAGGGGGCGCTACCCGGGCTGCGGCGTTAAGGGGGGGTGGGGGGGGGCTGGTCACAAACCCCCTCTGTGATTTGGGAAATAAAAAGTTGAGCGGCTAGAGAGCGATTTGGGTCCAAAGAACAGATTCTGCCTGACACAAGGCATCCAAAAAGAGGTGGGTGCAAGCGGCAGGGGCTGAAGGAGAAATGTGAGTGGGAAGGAGACGTGAAACGAGGTAAACATCTCCCCTTAATGAGAAATAACGAGGTAAACATCTCCCTTTAGTGAGGATCGGGTGTAGATTCTTCCTTCCCTGATTGCAGTCACATTTCTTCGTTTAAAATCAAATAAAAAGTTACTGTAATCCCAGTTCCAGCAGAGTTCTGCCCCCTCTTAATGCTCAAACCGGACCAGCTGCGCCGAGACCGCGGCTCTCCGTGCCTGGACGTCGCCGCCGGGTTCTGCTTTATGTTTAAAAAGAACAATTTCAGTAAATCTGGACACTCCCTGATTTCCCAAGGCATCCTTCCGCGCTGTGCACGCACACCCAGGTCCCAGACTAAGCCGTAAAAAAGGTAGTGCCTCTTTTCTGGTTGGTTTTTTTTTTAATTTTATTCTGTGTTTTGCATAGTCTTTTCCTCTCCCTTGTCAATGCGATGCGCTGAGTTTTCGGAATAAAATTTCTACGCAAACACCGTGTTTGTCGTTCTCTGGAGGGGCGGCTTAAACCTCTTTGCTGGAGGCTGCACAGGTGAAGAAAAATCCCGGTTTTAGAGGGAAAGCTCTTAAGGACAACCGCCAACAAATCAGGAAATTCACTTTTTAAGCTTTTGGGTGCTTTGCAGCTGTCAGAGGTCTGTGGGTCAACTGCCAAGGTGGAAAATGGGAAGCTGGGCTGCTTTCACAGGGGAGTGACGTGAACGTTATTAAAATAATCCTGATTTTTTTTTTTTTAAAGCCTCCTCAGAAATTTTCCTAACGGAAAGGAGAGCAGTACGGAGGCAGGGAGCCTCTCAAGCTTGTGGGAAGGGGCACCCAGAGCAAAGCACCCAAAATTTCAAGCCTGCCACTCCAGTGTGGTGGTTTCTCACAAGGTCTCTGGGTTCTGAGCCCTCAGCGGGCGGCGTTTGGGCAGGAGGAAGCCCGGGCGCTCCCAGCAGCTGTAGCCGCCGTACAGGATCTGCGCCCTGAAAGCTGCAGGGAAAATCCCGTTTTAAAATCCTGAGGGGTGGTACTTTCCCCCCCGGGCTTTGGGGATTTGTGAGTCCTTATCCCCAAGCGTTTTTCTTGCAGCTGGAAAAATGTGCTCAGCCAGTTCGGGCGGCTCCCAACCGCCCTGTCGCTGGCTTCTCCTTCCCGGCGGAGCGCAGCCCAAACTGGGGTCGCGGTGCGGTTTTCCCCGGAGGTTTCGGGTCCAGCCTCGGCAGGCGGGTGAGTTTGGAAAGCCTGGCTCTTCTGGGGTGTCCACCACATCCCTCTCCCTCTGTCCTTCCTCCCCCTCTCCACCCCTGCTACCTTCCGTCCAGCTTTACGTGCTCGCCAGGTAAGTCCTCCCTCCGCCGCGCCACCGTCGGCCCTTTCCCGGGTAGGGTACAATAAACACCGTCCGTTCTCTGCGTTATGGCAATAGACAGTAAACCACCTACCACGTGAGCTTCAGGTGGTGAAGGCACTTACCTTTCGACGTGAGTTTGTTACGTGAAAATTTGTTACGGAGCAAATTGGTTGACGTAAGTTTTCCTATGATGTTGCTCCGTTAACTGGCATTCACCTGGTAGTCACAGCAATTCAGACATTTTACCCACTCAGATCTCATTATCGCGTTATTATCTCGTTAGTGACATTCATTGCCTTATTTCATTTCAAAATGCAGTAAAGAAAAAAAACCTGGGATGGTGTTTTCTTGATGCGTATCCTCTTACATGTTCCAATCCGTAATTTGTCGTAACGCGAGCTTCGTGGTGAAATATTCCCATTTCACCTGACCGCGTGGAGAGGTACGGGGAAGTGGGTTTGTGGTGGGGGAATGAGAGATGATTTTTTAAAAGTCATATTTATAAGTAAGAGCAAGGAAAGGTTAGTGAGCCTTGGCCGCTTGGCCGGGGGGACAGGACCCGGGTCCGAACTCCTCCCAGACTCTTCCGAGAGTTCCTGATGATCCCCTCGGCGGCTGGCGTGGAGCTCTGCTCGGATTTACTTCAGGGATTGTACCGCTGAGGGCCGAAGAAATAAACAAACCCAGAGGCTGTCCCCTCACACAAACCCTCGGGGACGGCATCGTCACCCGCTCCGGTCAAAAGCCTGGGGTCTCGCTTCTGGGCACCGCGTCCCCGCTCCTGCGGCGTCGGAGGAACGGAGGGAAGCGGCTCGCGCGGCTCCTTTCCGCCTTGGGACGTGGCACGTGTGTGCGAATCACGGAAAGGTGCCGGGTGCTGGGTAAGAACATGGTATGGCACAAAAAAAGCAGGACCATAGGCTCAGGCTTCAAATTTAGGGTGAGATTAAACCCCACAGCATCCAAGCTTGCACGTTTAGCCATCCAGGGCAAAAGCTCTTGTGCAGAACACACCTGAACTGTCTGTTTTCCACGTGTCTGAATTTCTGGGCATTATCTTCAGGCTTTCTAGGTATGTGTCGCCACCTTCTTGTGAGAAAACCTCTGAGAAAATATTTGAAAAGCTGCTTTTCTTCCCCCAAAATGTGTAAACTAAACAGGGAAGATGAAAGACGAGCAGGACTGCGCTATGGAGCTACACCAAGACCTGGCAGCGTTACCCAGGGAGGAAAGCTACATCATTTTTCTCTAGAAAGAGTAAAAACATGCTGCAGAGCCTAAAGCAACCTTCTGCTTCTGCCCACGCTGCAATATTAACTGTTAACCTGTGCTTGCAGGAGGCAGGGGCTTGGTCTCAGCAGTGGGCTTGGGTGGATCTGTCCTGGATTTCTGTATAGCAGGATGTTCGAGTGTTCTTGAAAAAAAAGTGGGAAGGGAAAGGGGAAAGCAGCTGTAGCCAAAACCCAGCGATGTCCTACCAGCTGTTCCTGGTGTGCTGGAACCCCGTGGATGTTTGTAAAGTGACAGCTCCGCCTGTCACCGAGACATAAGAACCCGGGTTTGTACAGGGGAGCGCAGCGACGCGTCTCAAACGCGCCACAGCCACCCTGCTGGGAACGGCTCAAACCAGGAACGCCCACGAAGCCAGACCGCCCGGCATCGCCCCCGGCATCCTTCCTACCGTTTCCCTAGGCGCCGGTCACGCCTTTCCCAAAGGTTTTACAAGTGTCTCTGAAAACCAGGAGCCAGCTGAGCACTGGGTCTCGGTGTTGCGGAGAAATAGTTTATCCCTTCTCCCTGCTGAGGGAGCGGAATTGCAGGGATGATCCATGGGGAAGGGATTTTGCTTCATGTAGCTGGGATTCAGCTCCTTTTTCCCTGCTCTTCACCCCAGGTTCCATGCCATCACCTGCCTGCCTTGTTGTTCATGTTGTTTTCACTATCAATCATTTATTTTTTTTTTTAATTTTCAGATTTCCAGCCGATTCCCGCTGCCGTTCATCACACACATTATTGTTAATTAATACCAGTGCCGCTTTTTATACCAGAAGCAAGTCTTCCAGGTGTACGACGGATTCCTAACCCGCTGTGCTCTCCTAGAAAAGTGAGTAATTAGCGCTGGAGGGGCTTGATTAGAAAAAATAACACCGTGTGCAAGGTGTTTTCTTTCTGCTGTGTTCTGACCAGTGATTGGGTTTTGTTATTTTTTTTCCTCCTCACCTCCTGATTCCCATGAATACAGCTAACAGCTGTATTAAATACGTAACACGTTGGATGCAATTCATTTCTTAGTCTCACAGTTGCGAAGAGCAGTCGGAAAAAATGTAAAAAAAAAAAACAACCTTTTGTTGTGATTGGCAACACTGGGGGGAATGTTTCCCTCTGTGCTGGAGCCTGACCAACCTCTCCTCCTTCCAGCAGGCACGCTGCTCCGCGGGACAGTAGCATGGATGAAGGCAATCACACCGTGGTGACCCGGTTCATCCTCCTCGGGCTGACGAGCGAGCCGAGGCTGCAGGCTCCTCTCTTCATAATCTTCTTAACGATTTATCTCCTCACCCTGGTGGGCAATCTCGGGCTGGTCACGTTGATCAGGACGAACCCCCGGCTGCACACCCCCATGTATTTCTTCCTCTGCAACCTGTCCGTGGTTGATCTTTGCTACTCCTCCCTCTTTTCTCCAAAGCTCCTTAGTGGCTTCTTGGTGGAACACAAAACCATTTCTTACTCTGCCTGCTTCGCCCAGCATTTCTTTTTCCTTCTCTTCGTGACCACGGAGGTGTTCTTGCTGGCTGTGATGGCCTACGACCGCTACGTAGCCATTTGCAGACCGCTGCTCTACGCTAGTTCCATGCCCGAGAGGGTCTGCGTCCAGCTGGTGGCCGGGTCGTACCTAGGGGGGATTTTTAACTCACTAATCCAAACCTGTTCCTTGCTGCCCTTGCCTTTTTGTGGCCCCAACGTCATCAACCATTACTTCTGTGACACTAACCCTCTGCTGAAACTCACCTGCTCCGATGACCGCCTCAACGAGCTGTTGCTTGTGACCTTCAACGGGACCATCTCCATGTCCGTGCTCTTCATCGTCATAGTCTCCTACGTGCGCATACTCTCCTCCATCCTGAGGACGAGGTCTGCTGCAGGAAGGCACAAAGCCTTCTCCACCTGTGCCTCCCACCTCCTGACCGTCACCTTGTTCTACGTGCCGGCGGGGCTCAGCCACATGCAGGCTGGCTCCAAGTACTCGCTGGAGATGGAGAAAGTCACCGCCGTGTTCTACACCGTGGTCATCCCTATGCTCAACCCGCTGATCTACAGCTGGAGGAACAAGGAGGTCAAGGAGGCGCTCAGGAAAGCCACCACAAATAACATTTTCTCAGGTTGCCTGCTGACCAAACTGACCCCAATCGGTTGAGAGAACTCCTACCGCTTCCCTTTTTTGAAATAATCCAACAGCAGCTGTCTGGAGGAGTAAGGAACCGCATGCATTTACAGGAGCAGGTACAGCAAACTTCAACCGTGCTCTAAAATCCGCAGAGACCGTGTTGCCAAACATCCTGCTGTTATGGGCCTCTGATAAACATTTCCCTGTCATCTCCTGGGTTTGTTTTTCCTGTGAAATGATGTCATGTCATAGGAGGTGGTAAAATGAAGCTCAGAAGGAATTTCCCTCTGAAGCTTCTTAAGGAGTTGCGCTGATTCCTCCAGGGGCACGTTCGAGGAGGACCAGAGGCTTTTGTGGAAGGTATTTTAAAGATAAAAACCCCTCACTTTGGGCTAACTAAGAGCTGGGATGGCAGGGCCTCTCAGAGAGAAGAGGGGTCGTCTGTTGCTTGACGTTAATTTGGATGTGGCTGCACCCAACTTAGTCCAGCCATTGGGTTTGTTCATAGCTAAAAGGTAAAAACTCCTAGCATGATTTCTTTTAGATGGCCATAGGAATCGTTGTTAGACCAATAATCCAAGCTTTGGGGTTTTTTTTTGCTTAGATGTGGATAGCTAATATAGAGTAAAATAAAATCCACTCAGAGCACACAGCTGGGCAAGGGCTGTTTTCCTTGAGATATTCAGAGAAAAAAGTGATGGGGAAGAGATTTTTGTCTCACTTACCTTTCGTAACACCTCGCTTTGTCCTCAGCTTGGACACAGAAGGTCTCGTCTCGCATTAAGAGTTGTTCACCCCCTTTGCATAACGCAACACGTCTCAGGGAGCAGCGAGGACCAGTCGCTCCCTAAGGGAAGGCAAACTGGGAGCTGAAGGTGGCCACAATGCAGGGCAAGGTCCCAGAGCACCCGAGCAGAGCTCTTGTTGATGGACCAGGACCAGGACCAGGCGTAGCTGCAGCACAGCTCTGAAAGGGGTCAAAGACCCAGGGCTGAGCTTAAATAGTGCCCAAAGCCTGGGGCAGAGGGTGTGGGTGGAGGCCCAGGTGATGCTGGCCATGGCAATTACCATGGTTGCACTCTGATGTGTCAGGGAGAGGGGAACTGGGTTTTTCCCCACCCAGCGCCCTACAGCCTGCTCCAGCACCGTGTCCAGCCTGCTCTGATGTTTCCCCACGCATAGAAGATGGAAGGATGGAGCAGAAAGGAGCAGTGAGCTCCTTTGCTGTGTGTTAACACTTCTCCTCCCTCCTGAGTTACGCAGAATAAAGCACGTCAGATGCTGTGTTCTCTGTTTCTCCAGGAAATTGTCCAAATGCCTCTACTTTTCATTAAAACTCCATCAGAAACTTTAATTAAAAGCTCTACATTGCTTCACTTCGTGCTAGCTTAGTGCTGGTTTTAACTGGTTGCCATGGTGTTCATTCATTATTTGGTTTTTTTACCCTCTTTTAGGAAGACTACAGTTTACAACGATGTTTATTTTACAACATAAAATGTATTCCCTTTGTCATTAGACAAGCTCCGTCTTCATCCAGAAATTGTGTAGTTCATTAAACCCAAAGGTGCGTCTCGATTAAATGTTAAAAACCCTTTGTCTACTGTTTTCCTCAGAGCATCTCCCACCCCAGCCCTGCCATGACCTACAGGAGGGTCGAATGTGGTTCAGCGACGGCCACACCAAGCGTGGACCTCTTACCCATCATCCAGCAAGGGCGACAGTAATAGATGTAGAGAAAAGGTGTCCCAAGGGGATTTCGGTTGGGATACACTTTTGGCACATGTGTGCACCCACAACAAGTCCCCAGGGTCAACACCAGGCCTTGGTGCGTTCTGGTGGCTCTTCCAGCTGTTGGTCAGATGTTGCATCCGAGGTCACAGCTGGACCTTGACCTGGATGGGCACATTCCACCCCGCGAGCGCCAGGTCACTTACCTTGGGGAAATGTACCCCTCTGGTCAGGATCACCTCTGGGAATGTCCCACAAACCTTCTCAGCCCCTTCTTCTACAGACAACTGCTTCCCACTTGCAGCCTTATGAAGACAGGTGTCTTCATAAGAGCAAATTTAATAATGCTCCTAGAAAAATCCACATTGCAGCTCTCCACTGCCTTAAACAGATCCTCGCTTCTTCAAGCTCGTTTGGGGAAGATTATGATCAAGCAGGCAATGGAAATATTAGTAATTGTTTACCCCCTGTTTGAGCATCTTTTTTGTGGGCAATATATTCATTTAACACAAATTAGCCACAAAACATCATGGTACTGTTTCAATTTGGTGCTGACAATTATTTTGATTAATTATTCAAGGCCCACACAAAGATTTATATAAATAAAGTTGTTTGAAGAGAACTGGTAATTGTCTCGTTCTCCATAGCCTGCACTTGCTGTGTCATCTCCTTGTTTGTAAGCAGACCGATAACGAACATTCCTTCGTTACCTCCAAAGTGCCGAAGAGCTGCCAATGCGTTGTCAAAGCCTGACTAGATGCGGCATCACCTTCCGCACCCACAGCCTCCTCAGAGCCCCCTTCACCTCCTTGTTCCTCAGGCTGTAGACGAAGGGGTTGAGGGTGGGGATCACGACGCTGTAACACGCCGAAACCAGCTTCGCCTGATCCCGCAAGCAGGCCTTGCGAGGCTGGAGGTAGGCGAGCATCCCCGGCGCGTAGAAGATGGCGATGGCGGCCAGGTGGGAGGTGCAGGTAGAGAAAGCCTTGAGCCTCCTCCTAGCCAAAGGGTTCTGCAGGACGGTGCAGAGGATGTAGGTGTAGGAAACCAGGATCACCAGGATGGAGCCCACGGAGTTAAGCCCGGCGTTAGAAACCTGCAAGATCTCATTCGCATGGGCGTCGGAGCAGGAGAGCTGCAGGAGGACGGGCAGCTCGCAGAAGAAGTGGTTGATGCTCCTGGCCCGGCAGAAGGACAACCTCCCTGCCAGGACGGTGTGCAGCAGGGAGGTGAGGAAGCCCACGGTGTACACCAGCACCATCATGCTGTGGCAACGCACTGTGGACATGGCGACGATGTAAAGCAGTGGCTTGCACACAGCCATGTATCGGTCGTAAGCCATCGCCCCCAGCAGGAAGCACTCAGAGATGAAGAGAGCAAGGAAAAAATAGATCTGGGCAAAGCAACCCAAAAAGGAGATGTGGCTTCTCCCCAGCAGGAAGGTCTCCAGCGCCTTTGGGACGATGGCGGAGGAAAGACAAAAATCTATGAAAGACAGGTGGGTCAGGAAGAAATACATGGGGGTGTGGAGCTGGGGGTCAGTGTTGATCACCAAGATCATCGTCAGGTTCCCCAGCGCCATCAAAACATACAGGGATAAGAAAATGGTGAAACAAATTTTGGTTTGTAGCTCTGGGGCGTCGGAGAAGCCCAAGAGGATGAAGCCGGACAAAACAGTGAGGTTGTCTCCATCCATCGTTTCTACACGTCGGGTGAATTTGCATAGGAATAAAATGAATCAGTGAAATAAATCCCTGAGGGAGAAGCACTGTGGAAACATCGTTTAATCTGTAAAGTAAATGCAATAGAAAATGGTGTATTTTTAAAAAAAAAAATTCAATGCAGCTGTATTTTTGCCTTTAACCCAAGCTTCGAAGTCAGGAAGGTGAAGGAGCTAACGCCACAGCCAGCTTTGCAAAGACAATAATTCTGCCATGATTTAGATACGCTGTACTGATGATACGCTAAGAAATAGCGAAACGTTTAGTCACGTGTAAAAAGTCAAATAAACACCTTCCAAAATCTGCAAAACATTCAGATTCTCACCAGTGATTTCTGGAAATTTTAAGGAACTGAGGGGTTTTTTGTTGTTTTTTTTTTTTCAGACTGGATCAGTGCTCTTCTGTGGCATCATTAGTTCTGGTGCAGCCTTTTCATCATGACAAACAGCCGTGCACTTGAAATTGATTGTTTTCTAAACATTTTCTAAATTTTTCTGCTTTTGAAGAGAAAATTCCTGCATGTCCTAGGTGGTGTCTCCGGCACAGCTTTGCCGTGATTGCGGTGAGCTGCCTATGACCGACTCCAACATCCACGTAACAGTGTTAAAATATATCACATACAAATCAAACTTTTTGAAGCTTCAACCTGGAAATTCCCACCTCCCTCATTGAGCCGCTCTGCAGATCAAGTTATCTGACGGAAGATCTGTCTGCAGATGTCTATGTCTCAGCTGAAATGTCCCTAGATCCAGCTGTACATGGGATCAAGACCTTCGTTTTTTGAAGCAAACCTCCTAGTCCCTGCTAGGGCACTTCCATTTATACCACGGATGGTCTTGGAGAGCGTGGACGGACTTTCAGATCCAGTTGCACCAGCACAGCCCGGCCACGAAACAGCATCCACTCCTCTAGAAAAATACAAATTAAAAAAACAGAGAAGGCTGAAGTTAGCGCAGGAGGGAAACTGAGTCCCAGGGCCACTTGTTTCACTCTACTGACCTCAGATCTTCTTGGTCAACATCGCTTGGTAATGGAGACGTAGTTGTGGCTCCGTCTAGACGAAGTGTACCCTTGAAGGACGCGTTTCTCTCTGTTGACAACCATTTCGTCACTCGGATTAAGTGGGTTGGGTCCTAAAGGTTTCCATCCCAGAGGCAAGCGTGGTGACCAGGTCACACATGAGCTCCCAGCCCTGAAGAGGACAAGCGTATCTTAAACAGCTTCAAGGTTAAGACCATGCTAAATATTTCAAAATATTTAAATATTAAATAAATTCTTTTAAATAACAAAAATATCGAAAATCTTGCCAAGTAGAGGTTGTGAGCACAAGCCCGTGCTGCAGGACTCCACAGAGCAGAAGCTTTTATTGTGAATTTTCTTCTCGTCTCAAGAGGCGTGTGGTTTGCCAATCGCTCATTTGAACATAGAAATTAAAAAAAAAAAACCATAAATACTACTATAAGGTGAAATTTAAAAAAGCAATCTGCTCCTCAGAAGTTACTACACCAGGTCCAGCTCCCATGGAAAGGGACTGGTGCGCATTTTTCCGGTGTGGAGCAATACCAGTGTGTTTTTTTGCAATACCAAGTGCACGAACAGCTGAAGAGACAAATCAGTCGAGTCGCAGTGGAAGCAAAGCGTTGTGAAACGTTACGGGTTAAGGGGTAACAGGGAGAGCAGCGAAGCGCCGGGCTGGGTCTTTTTGTACCCCCAGTGCTTAAAAATGCTTCCAAGTGCGGGAGAAACAGCCCGGCAAGGGTCACCCACCTGGAAATGTCAACCCAAACCATCTGGTTTTTACCTGCTTGGTTCAAAGGAAAGGTGATGGTGGACGCAGCTCCTTGAGAAGCCCAACCAAAGGGTCGACGCCGCAGCAGGAGGGCGGATGCTCAGGAGCAGATCGCCCAGGCTGGTGATTTGCCGGGTTTTATCCCGGAAGAAGCGTTGCCTCAGATGTTTGTGCAAGCCACTCTCCCTCAGGACCCTCCTCCAGCTGATGATTATTTGGATCTGCTCAGAAAAAAAAACAACCCTTCCTGGGCTGCACCGACGCCTCCAAGACCGGCTCTCCTATAGGGACCTGCCCGGGCTGCCCGTGCCACCACCTGATCTTGCAGAAAGACAAGTCCAGGGCATTTTGCTTTTTATTTATCCAACCACCACAAACGTCTCTGTTTCCATCTTTCATGGAGGAAGCCCTTTACTACCAACAGGGAAAGGTCTAACGTTGCTCTGAAGGGTGCTGAAAACAAACCTGATGGACCATCCGTTGCGTGAAGGCTTGAGCATGGCCATGGGAAGTCCTCTCCAGCAGATATGTTTATTTCCAAACACTCCAATATTTATTTCCATACACTTCACTGGTGTCAGTTTGCTCAAAAGCGTCATTTTACCCAGCTGCTTTGAGGAAATAACAGAATTAACTCAAATTTACCAGGTTTATTCTGACGAATCCTGAGTGCCAGTGTTTCCTTAGTAGAAATATTAAATGATAACTTTGTCCCAAACATTTAGAAAACACAAAGGATGGGGCAGATGGAAGAGAATACCAAGCTATGAAAGTGTGGGGAAGTAAGATGGAGAAGTATATAGATGGCTTGAAAGGTTTTCAATGTAAATTTGGGGGGTTTTTTTGCTGGAAAGCACCAGACTATTAGTCCTGGAGATGCCCTGGAGGTGGGCAGAAAAGGAATTCCTCTTTTTTTTAATGTCTTTCTTCCCTGTTTAATACTGGGCTAAAAATAAGGCTTGTGAAGTGGTAAAAGTAACATAACAGGGGAGGCAGGAAATAAGATATTTCAAATATTATTTAAAAAAAATACATAGAAGGGTGTGTGTCTGCAGGGCAAATAGCGCAGCTTGAAATTCCAGATCCAGGCAGCTCAGTACTGCACTTGCTCCATCTCCATCACAAGGTGACCCCAGGCCACCAGCACAGTGGCTGACTGGGGCAAAGGAAGACCTAAAACCCTCCCTCCCGCCAGCACGCTGGTCTTTACACCCCTGGTTAAATTCACAGCGGAGCAGAGGCTCAAGTGTGTCTTCTCTCCATTTACCACGGGTCTTTGATGACCAACAGACTGTCACAGCATTATTTCACATCACCCCACTTTGTGGTCTGGAGCCAACTCCTGGAAAATCCAATTAACGCCCCGCTAATACCAGGAACATCACCAAGGACCTTCGTTAATATCAAACATGAGCAACCAGACACCGGCCAGTTTGACATCGGCAGGGCGAAGCCACCGCCTGCATTCTCCCTTTGGCTCTCTGAACCCAAAATGAAGCAGATTGCTATTTTTAATAATATTTAAGTCATATTTAAATAATATTTAAGTCGCATTTAAATAACATTTACTTTGGATGATAACTTTCTGACACAGTCGCTGTCAGGGCTCAGACTACAGCCAGGGAAAGTCTCGTCCTTCCCTTCAAGTCCTTCCTTGACTTGGTTCAAGGTGAAACGTTTTCCAGGTGTTCTCCTCCCAGAGGAAGATAGTCCTTGCTTTTTGAAGGTGAGATATCCAGCCCTCCTTCCTGAAAGTGTGATGTCTAACTCTCCTCACCACAGCGACCAGGAACCATGGATAGACAAAGGAGAGGACTCTACCTCTTGCTTTCCTCATGGCCTTCTTCATGTCCGTGTTTCTCAAGCTGTAGATGAGCGGGTTCAGCATGGGGACTGCAACGGAGTACAGCATGGAGACCACTTTGTCATCCTCCAAGGAATGCCTGGAGCTGGGACGCAGGTACATGAAGAGGGAGCTGCCATAGTACAAAGTGATGGAGGCCAAGTGGGAGGCGCAGGTGGAGAAGGCTTTGCGTGGACCAGTCATGGAGTGGACCCGCAAGACGGTGGAGAGGACCGACAAGTAGGAGCCTAAGATGAAGACTGTGGTGCTTAGCACATTGAACCCCACCACGGCAGAAACCACCACCTCGCTGAGACGGGTGTCAGAGCAGGAGAGGGCTAGCAGTGGCGGTCCATCGCAGAAGAAGTGATTGATCCTCTTTGACCGGCAGAACGGGAGACGAAATATGGAAGCTGTGTGTATGGTGGCGCTGATCACGCCAGCTGAGTAGGCACCAGCCAGCATCCCAAGGCAAAGCCTCGGGGACATGGCCACAGCGTAGAGCAGGGGGTTACAAATGGCCACATAACGATCGTAAGCCATGGCAGCCAGCACGTAGCACTCGGCGGTGGCACAAGTTGCAAAGGAGAAGAGCTGAGTGGCGCACCTAACGAAGGAAATTACCTTCTTCTCCGCTAAAAAATTCAGCAAGGTTTGAGGGATGATGGCGGAGGAGTAGCAGGCGTCCAGGAGAGACAAGTGGCTTAGGAAGAGGTACATGGGGGTGTGCAAGCACGAATCCGTTCTGATTAACAACATTACTCCCAGATTTCCGATTAGAGTCACCATGTAGATGGCAAGGAATAAGACAAAGCCTATCACCCGCAGGTCGTCTTGATCTGTGAAGCCCAGGAGAACAAACTCAGAGGCAAATGTCTCGTTGTCTTCAACCATATTGAATATATCAGCAGTTCAATGCTTTACGTCTTTCAGATGGAAACGCTTAACAGCGTCCGTCAAGAATGTCGAGAAGGTCCATTTTTATCTATCGAGCCGTTACTCCACTTTAGGTCAACATAAGGTAAATTCTTTCTGAGAGAGGAGAACCTCAGTTTCCCAAAGCCGGTCCCCCCATTCAGCCTTGGATAAGCGCTTACGACCAGCAGCAACGCACGGGGGAGCGGGTGGGTGTTTTGAGGCAAGGAAAGCAGGCGATTCCATACCGGGATAAGGGAAAAACGAATTGCAGAGCTTTCTCGGGCTTCCTCTTAAGCCACGTACACATGGAAGTCCATGATTTTCACAACAACTGCTGGGAAAATTAAATCATTCCTCATCTTTTGAGTGCTCCCAGTGCACCAGGAGTGTGTGACGGACAACTACTTGTTCCCTGTGCCACAGGAAGACCACTTCTAGGTGAACGCCCCAGAAGATGCGACTTTCCTTCACGTAATTTTGCCTCATCTAGAACAGTGCAGCAATAAGAGCCGGGATTTGTCTCGCCTCACTTTGCTTTAGAGGCGATACCTAACTTGGCGATGAAAGCTAAATTCAGGCTTGCTCTCTCTGCTCCCCAGGGAGAAACCAGCAGCTCCTGAAATCACACGGTACGACAGATACAATAAATAAACATTGATTTTTCTTGGATAACATTAATCATCACTTGACAGAGGTACACCAGAGAGCAAAGCAAGAGTGCACGCTGCCTGGAGTCTGACGAACAGATCCAAAGATAAAAGCCATAATTATTTGATGGCCCTTTGTGGAAGGGGTGAGGTTCACCTCCAGATCCGGCCGCCTCATTTCAGATGTCCTGCGAGGAACACCTCTGCTCTCCTGGCTTTATTAACGGGGCTTGAGAGCCACTTTTCACCGCCCACATAGAGATGCCTGAGGCAAAGTAACGTCGGAGACATCCGCACGGCGCTGGAAGATGCAATATAAACTATGAAAATCGAGCTGTTTGGGTCTGGAGCCGTGTCTCCCCCGGAGGCAGCATCCTCCTGTCTAGATGCAGATATCTACCGCCATTGGAGAATTGACCCAAATTTCACAATTAACTACAGCTCACCTTCACTTTTTCTTCCTTGACAAGCCAACCGCTTCGTGTGGCACCATCCGAGATGTAGGTAGAAAACCCAGGAGGTGTGTAAGGCTTGCGCCGTGAGCGATAGCTGCCCGCCAGGAACCACATCTCCCTACAGCTTGGAGACACTGACTAGAATGGAGATAAATTAAATCAAAAACTCATACTTTGCTGCCTTGGATTAGATATTACTCATGCTGACAGCCAGGCGGTTGGTCCATGCTTTGCTAAATATCTAATGGAATATTTCTCCTTGTCCTCCTGGGGAAAGGACCTTCACTTGTGGCACCCGCTTTCCTACTCAAATTCCGCAAGATCTTGCGTCTCTTGGGCAAGCCTTTCAACAAGACCCTTCCACAACCCTGTTTTTAGTGTTTTCCAAGATTTAACTCATGTAGGAGAAAGTTCTCATGTAGGAGAAAGACCAGCCATTGCTGAGACCCTACGGTCAAGCACAGTCTTGCAGCGCATCCTCCCAGTCAGACAGCCGTTAGCCTGCTCTCGTGGTGGATGTTATCCTCAAAATCTTGGGATGGGAGCAAGGGAAAGGTGCTGGATCTGTAGAGCTGCTTGGCTAGCTGGTGTTTCAAGGGCCTTACAGCCTAAGGTATCTAGTGAATGCAGAAAAAAAAACCTCATTACAGAAAAAAAAAACATTACTAGGATGGTTTAAAACGTGAAGCAAAAGCACCCTGTGCTCATGCCTCCCCCCTCTCTGCTGCCCTGGAGAGTTTACCACAATCCTTGGGGATCCCGCAGGATGAAGTGGGATTTTTTTTGCAGTAGGAATTTCTCCCCCTTTCCTCTCAAGTCCAGTCGCAGGGGTTTTTATACTCGCAGCTGCTCCCCACTCCAGCTGGAAAGGTCTGCCGTGTCTTCTCCCACTCACTCAACGCCTTCCAGAGCTTTGCCCTTCACAGCGTTCGCAGAGCCGGGGGTAAAAGAAGTCGGGGAATAACGGCATAACGCCCAGGGATCCGTCGGACCAAGCGGAGGTCAGTCAGGGGGGTCTCGATGTCCTCCGCAGCCAGTCAAGAGATAGCCAATGGGTTTTTTAAATTAATGACACCAGAAGGTGTTCTTTGGACAACAGCAACCCAAAAATGTTGCCATTAATAGTTGCATATATCCTAAAAATATCCCCAGAGATGGTTTATGGCAGTTCCTCTATTCGATGTGCTGTATCTGTATTCAAAAACCTCTTTTTTTTTTTTTCCAGAGTGGCTCTTCTGGGGAGCATTCAACCCTCAGTGCAGATCGCACATGATGAGAAATCCAGTGCTTCCTTTGCTCTGTTTATGCTGATGTTCAGCATGAAAAAAAAAAAAATTCATTTTGATGTATCTACCTTTATTTTCAATCAGAAACTCTTCCTATTCTTTGCTTCTAAAGATGAGAGGTGGCTGCGCCGGCTGCAGTTCCTCCCAGGAAGGGACAAAATTCACCTCTTGGTCTGCTCAAAAAAAAAAAACCCAAAAAACCAACCCAGTAGGGCTGTACCCACCCTGGTAGGGTTTCATCCCCGTGAAGGTCACCAGGATGAACCGACCACGCTCACCCAGGAGCCGGGTACCTATATAAGCAGCCTCATCCATTTAATTCAGCAGCCAAGCGCACTGGGTGCAGCTGCTCAC
>WHYT01000113.1:99147-126422 GCA_009806455.1 Tetrax tetrax
ATTTGATGGCCCTTTGTGGAAGGGGTGAGGTTCACCTCCAGATCCGGCCGCCTCATTTCAGATGTCCTGCGAGGAACACCTCTGCTCTCCTGGCTTTATTAACGGGGCTTGAGAGCCACTTTTCACTGCCCACATAGAGATGCCTGAGGCAAAGTAACGTCGGAGACATCCGCACGGTGCTGGAAGATGCAATATAAACTATGAAAATCGAGCTGTTTGGGTCTGGAGCTATGTCTCCCCTGGAGGCAGCATCCTCCTGTCTAGATGCAGATATCTACCGCCATTGGAGAATTGACCCATATTTCACAATTAACTACGGCTCACCTTCACTTTTTCTTCCTTGACAAGCCAACCGCTTCGTGTGGCGCCATCCAAGATGTAGGTAGAAAACCCAGGAGGTGTGTAAGGCTTGCGCCGTGAGCGATAGCTGCCCGCCAGGAACCACATCTCCCTACAGCTTGGAGACACTGACTAGAATGGAGATAAATTAAATCAAAAACTCATACTTTGCTGCCTTGGATTAGATATTATTCATGCTGACAGCCAGGCGGTTGGTCCATGCTTTGCTAAATATCTAATGGAATATTTCTCCTTGTCCTCCTGTGGAAAGGACCTTCACTTGTGCCACCTGCTTTCCTATTCAAATTCCGCAAGATCTTGCATCTCTTGGGCAAGCCTTTCAACAAGACCCTTCCACAACCCTGTTTTTAGTGTTTTCCAAGATTTAACTCATGTAGGAGAAAGTTCTCATGTAGGAGAAAGACCAGCCATTGCTGAGACCCTACGGTCAAGCACAGTCTTGCAGCGCATCCTCCCAGTCAGACAGCCGTTAGCCTGCTCTCGTGGTGGATGTTATCCTCAAAATCTTGGGATGGGAGCAAGGGAAAGGTGCTGGATCTATAGAGCTGCTTGGCTAGCTGGTGTTTCAAGGGCCTTACAACCTAAGGTATCTAGTGAATGCAGAAAAAAAAAACCTCACTACAGAAAAAACCTCATTACTAGGATGGTTTAAAACGTGAAGCAAAAGCACCCTGTGCTCATGCCTCCCCCCTCTCTGCTGCCCTGGAGAGTTTACCACAATCCTTGGGGATCCCACAGGATGAAGTGGGACTTTTTTGCAGCAGGAATTTCTCCCCCTTTCCTCTCAAGTCCAGTCACAGGGGTTTTTATACTCGCAGCTGCTCCCCACTCCAGCTGGAAAGGTCTGCCGTGTCTTCTCCTACTCAACGCCTTCCAGAGCTTTGCCCTTCACAGCGTTCGCAGAGCCGGGGGTAAAAGAAGTCGGGGAATAACGGCGTAACGCCCAGGGATCCGTCGGACCAAGCGGAGGTCAGTCAGGGGGGGTCTCGACGTCCTCCACAGCCCGTCAAGAGATAGCCAATGGGTTTTTTAAATTAATGACACCAGAAGGTGTTCTTTGGACAACAGCAACCCAAAAATGTTGCCGTTAATAGTTACATATATCCTAAAAATATCCCCAGAGATGGTTTATTGCAGTTCCTCTATTCGGTGTGCCGTATCTGTATTCAAAAACCTCTTTTTTTTTTTTTCCAGAGTGGCTCTTCTGGGGAGCATTCAACCCTCAGTGCAGATGGCACATGATGAGAAATCCAGTGCTTCCTTTGCTCTGTTTATGCTGATGTTCAGCATGAAAAAAAAAAAAAAAAAATTCATTTTGATGTATCTACCTTTATTTTCAATCAGAAACTCTTCCTATTCTTTGCTTCTAAAGATGAGAGGTGGCTGCGCCGGCTGCAGTTCCTCCCAGGAAGGGACAAAATTCACCTCTTGGTCTGCTCAAGAAAAACCCAAAAAACCAACCCAGTAGGGCTGTACCCACCCCAGTAGGGTTTCATCCCCGTGAAGGTCACCAGGATGAACCGACCACGCTCACCCAGGAGCCGGGTACCTATATAAGCAGCCTCATCCATTTAATTCAGCAGCCAAGCGCACTGGGTGCAGCTGCTCACTTGGGATTGTTTAGGTAGCGACAGATGAGATTTACGGAAGTCAACAACAAAAAAAATTAAATCCTTCACCTACACGGGATAACGGTTCATCTCACTCTATGTGTTTTCATTTGTCTTTACTGGAAAGCCTGAAATAGTCTTGTCAGGAGTAAAGATGAGCTGTAGGGACCCTTTCTGAGCATGATCTATAGGAAACTATGTCAGAAGTAATAATTTAAAATACCAGGAATTATAATTTCAAGTCACATGTTGTTAGCCCAGCCTATTTAAGAGAAAAATAACTCGTAGGGCACAGTGAACTCCATCTAGATTTCATACAACCTGAAGCCCCACTCAAAAATTGTATTGAAAAATACATTTTAACACATCATTTTGGAAGCAAAGCTCCCCCACCACTCAACTCTGCAAGGGGAACTTGTTCAAACACCCAACACAGCCCTTTCATTTTTAACAGGCTCAGGAGCTGATGATGAGAAAAGAAAGGATCTCAATAGGGTCAGGCAACCGCAGAGGTGAGATGATGGTCTTGTTTTGTTTGTACAATATTTCTCGGTGTCCTGAACATAGACAGGCCACTTTGCTACCCAAGGCTTACTAGTACATAAGAAAAATAGAATAAAATAAAATAAAAAGGAGTAGATATTCCCAACATTGGCCAATAGGTGGTGGCGACGCGTAGGAAATCCTGACCAGTATTTTTCTATCCGTTAGTTAGCATTGTCCCTTTTATGACATCTGGAAGGGATTGTTACGGCCATTTCACATCTCAGGGCTGACAAGGGAGCACAGTGGTCCAGAGAAGGAATGAAAAATAAGTAGTTCAAGTATAAACAGGCATGGATTTTATTCAGGAGCAGATGAAATGTGACTTTTGAGAAGGAAAGGGACATCTAAAGAACTGGTGCGTTTGTACACTGTCGTGCCTTGCCAGCAATGGTAAGAGTTGGGAACTTTAGTATCAAAAAAAAATAAAACAATAATTTAAAAAATAAAAAGTTCTAGGTGCTGAGCAGGACCACCTCACTGTCTGGGTTATTTTTCACCGCGTTAGAGAATATTTTCCCCGCTGTTGGCCATACAGCTCACATCAAGTCACTGCAGGTGGAAAATCCTCACCCAGGACCCAGCCAAGGCTCCTCCGTCCCAGCCGACCTCCTCCCAGACCCTCCCAGAGGGACCCGTAAAGGTGATTTGGTCAGGGACACCTCTTACCGCTGAGTGGTGACCTGCTAAAGAAATGGGAAAGGTTTTGGGGGTGAAAGTGAAGACTTGTGGTTACTGATCTCCTTGGTGCCATCGCATTTTCACAGCGACCAGAAGTTTCTACTCAGAACATGGTGAAAGGGGAGAACTGTAATTTCTGCAGGAGTTAATACTTGCATAAGAAACAAAGACCAAGGGGGTTTATTACCATCGATTTCTTTTCCATTGCAGGATTATTTTTCTTTTCTGTTTATTATTATTATTCCTTTTCCCACTGCCTCAAAAGGGTGAATCTCTGGATACAAACTCTACTGATAATATTAATTGCCTCTGTTTTTAACAAACCGTTCTGGGCATCAATTAGAAAAGCTAATTAAAGCTTTGTTTCTAGGCTTTGGAAAGCAGAAATTGTGGGGGGACAAAACAAAGAGGCGTATGGTTGCCTAAAAAGTGACAAAAAACACTTTAACCCTGCAATTTAACTCAGCAGCCTGGTTTCAAAGACAAACCTGTTTAAGAATTTATATTTCATTCCCCATATCCCATTCCCCCATAACTGTGTTGAAACTTCAAAGTTTATCTGTTTAGACCTTGTGTTTCCATCCTTCCCATGGAGAACTTCTCACAGGATCTGTGTCCTTGCCCCAACCCATAAATCACTGAGACTCCGAGTGCCCAGTGCCACCTGCGAAATTATTTGGCGTTTCTCTGGTATAGACATTTTTCTAGAAAAAGGGACAGCATGACCCATACCCCTTTGTTTACCTCTTCGTGAGGCTAGGGAGTGACAAGAAAAATCAGTAACGTGTTGGCATACACATTTAACAAGAATATCTTGCATTATATAGAAATATATAGTCTAATATACATTTAATATTGTTTTTATATTTACACAGACATACGTATATATGTGTATAACTTGCCATTCATGGGACCAGAGACCTCCTAGATGTCCTTTCAGATCAAAAATTATTCTACCTCCTGCTCAAAGCAGGGCTGACTTCACAGCCCTGAGCTCATCCAGTCAACTTCTGAATATCTCCGTGGGTGGAGGCTCCACAGCCTCCGAGAGAAACCCTGGATCAGGTTCTATTGAGAAGGGTTCAAAGCCTGACTGTGATTCTTTCTGCTGTTCTCCTCAGAGCATCCTTCACCTCCTGGTTCCTCAGGCTGTAGATGAGGGGGTTCAGCATAGGGATGGCCACTGTGTAGAAGACAGAGACCACTTTGTCAGTGTTCGGGGAGTAACTAGAGCTGGGGCGTAAATACATGAAGATTGTTGTCCCGTACAACATGGTCACTGCTGTCAGGTGAGACGCACAGGTGGAGAAGGCTTTTTGCCTACCTTCAGCTGAATGGATCCTTAGGATAGCAAAGGAGATGAAGATGTAGGAGACCAGGATGGTGACAATAGTGCTGAGCTCAATGACACCAGCCAAGGAGAAGAGGATCATCTCGTTGGTGAAGGTGCTAGCACAGGACAGAGCCAGGAGGGGAGGAACATCGCAAAAGAAGTGGTTGATGACATTGGAGCTGCAGAAGGGCAGTCTGATGATGAAGGTCATCTGTATGATGGAGTTCAGGACACCCCCAAGGTAGGACCCCACCACCAGCCACGTGCATAACCGCCGAGTCATAACAGAGGAATAGAGCAGGGGGTTACAGATGGCCACGTACCGGTCATATGCCATGGCAGCCAGCAGGAAACACTCAGTGGTCACAAAGATGATGTAGAAGGCAGCTTGGCCCATGCAGCCAATGAAGGAAATGGTCTTCCTCTCCAACAGGAAGTTCGCCAAGGTCCTGGGGGCAATCACAGAGGAGAAGCAGATGTCAACAATGGAGAGGCTGCCAAGAAAGAAGTACATGGATGTGTGGAGTCGTGGGTCACCTCGAATGACTATGATTATCCCCATGTTGCCCAAAAGGGTGACAGTGTAGATGAGCAGGAACAGCACAAAGAGGGCTGCCTTCATCTCTGCTTGGTCGCTCAGGCCCTCGAGAATGAACTCGGTCACCGAGGTGCGATTCTGCTCTGCCATTCAGGGCTTCCTGTCTTCTGAGGAAGGAGAGAGCCTGAAAATGTAGGACAGTTGAAATCACACCTTCTTTGAACCAAAATGGGATAACTTGATCATTTACACCCGGTGCGGGCAGGGCACGCAGACCATTCATTTCTCAGGAGCTAGAGTGGGATGGACTGCACCGCAGCCATCCGCTCTGAGCTTGTCCTTCTTTACAGCCCAAGGACAGAGAAGGTCCCTTCTGACAGGGGAGCACCCCAGCTTTCCCCAAACACCTTCCCTGAGTCACTGCAGAGGGTCCCTCGCTCTCCTGACTACAGGCAGACCTTCGGGCAGGGTCACTTGCACCACAAAATCCCATTTTAGTACCTACAGTTTGATGAGATGGATGGACAGAGCATCAGATGCAGGTGACACAGACCAAGTCATCAGCTCTGCCCTTGACCTCCTGTAATTAAGGTTGTCTCCACATTCATTTCCCTTCCTCCCCATGTCAAACCCATGATAAGGTGCCCAGAACAAGACAACTCTGATTTTGGCAGCAGCTTCTGGCTGTAACTGTAGTAGCTTGGAGTAAGAGTGAAAATGCTGTGGCTTTCCTTTGTTGGTTTTGGAAAAGTCACTGAGATGAAGCTGGGGGTGGGGTGGGGGGAGTCTTTAATTTCTTGGGAAGCAGGGAGGAGGAGAGGAAGGGAGTGTTGCATGATCCTAAAACTCATTCAGGACATGAGAAGTTTAATATGACATCCTCAGAAACCTTGGGGAGATGAAACCAGGGAGACCATGACCAAAATCTGTGTGTGAAGTTGTTTTTCCTGAACTGGAGTAAATATCAAATATTTCCTTCAGGGAATATACAATCAAGAGACCAAATGCCATTAAATCTGTCTGGATTTCCCCGTGACATGCACAGCAAAGGTACCAGCTGTGGCATGAGGGTCCCCTGGATAAAGAGTTTGTGGGTTTAGGAAATGGTGAATCAGCCTTTCAAATAAGCAAGCCCATCGCTGGATATTTCCCAGAATATAAAAAATTATGGAAGTGCGAAATACAGGTTTCTGTCCCTGGCAACGTGAAAGTTCAGAACAAAACAATTAAACATTTACAGGATTAAGGATGAGAATCAAAGTCTTACCGCACCAGATGAGCGTCAGGATCAGAAGATTCCTTGAAGAACCATTCTCCATCAGCAGAATATTTCTTTTATAGAAATATTCTTTACTTTTCCAAGTGACTATATCACTTTATTTCAGGGTCAGAATACTTCGAGAGTGTTCTCTCTTCTTCTCCCAGGCTCCTCAAACGTACTGTAAGCACCCCAATTTCTGATCCTTGGAAAGAAGCGTTTGGCACGGCTTTGGCTATTTTTCAGGTCTCCAAGAGAGGTGAACCTCGGTTGGGTACCACCGGCTCCTTAATGAAGATCCACAAGTCACAACAGCCCAAACTGCTAATAAAGGTTTAGCTGTGCGCACGGCAAGATGCAAAATCCCATGCTAATTATCCTCACAAATATCAATAACTTTCTGCAACGCTTGGCAGCCTCAAGGGACAGAGGAGGTAGAGATCCAACAGAGCACAAGTTACTCCCCACAAGCCCCTCTGGAAACCAAAGGGGAGGTGAGAAGGTGCATCCAAAGGGCAATTTTTACTCTGAGTACCTGAAACACCTACTGCAAGCAGCTCAGGCTGTGATAATCAGTGATGGACGGGTGCCTGGAGCAGATGGCTGGGGTTGCAGGAGCTGTGTGGGACCCACCTGTCAGAACATGATTGATAATTTGAGCCCTTGTGTTTAGATTAAACTGTCAGAATGGATAGAGTCACCACATAAACAGCAGGTCATATTTAGGTCATATTTGATCCACAGGTGGGATTTATTCATTTATCAGGCATTAACAATGTTAAGCGTAGCCATACGAGCCGACCACCTAGGCTGGTTTTGCACTCAGTAGAAATAAAAGTGGTGGTTTAGTTATTCAAACATGGCTGTTCAGGTCTAAGACCCACCATACATCTCTCCTGCTCCCCTAAAGGGCACCATTCTCGCCACACCCTGTGCCGTATCTGTGTCCCTGTGTCCTATGATATCTCAGGTGAACTTAGATGGATCAGTAGACTCAATGTAGCCCAGAGGATGATTTGTCACATCCAAAAGAGATCCCCGTGCATGGTCACATGAACAGACAATTTCTCCATCAGTAGAAGACTGGACACATGGGTTGGGTTTGGACTCACCTTGCTCCAGGTCAGCACTGCACATGGACCCACGCATGAGCTATAGACATCCCGGCTTCTCTTCCAGTCTGTGAACTCCAGCAGTGTGATGCAGTTGGCCAAAGGGACAGCTCTGACAGAAATGCCTCAGGAACCCATGACCTTCTGGAGGAGCAGCTGGAGCCCAGTAGAAAACCTTCAATGGTTCCAGAGACCAGAGCCAGAACAACCAGCAACAGACCAGCACCTGCATCAGCAAAACCCAAATATTGACCAAGAGCAATGCAGACAGCTGTGCTCCCCCTAGACAGATATTTTGCTTGGGTGTAGCTCTACAAATATCAATATTTTAACAGCAAAGTTTGGATTTGGGAAGTTTCTCTGCCAACACTTTCACCACTGGCTGACTTTTTTCCCCACTTTATTACCAATCCTTCCAAGCACAACTCAAAACACTGTCTCTTTCTTGAAAGGGTAAACAAAAACATCCATTCCAGTTATTTCCAAAATAAATGTATTTTGCTTCCTAGGAAAGAACAACAAACAAGAAAAAACAATTTGTAGAAAGCAGTTACACAAAGTTCTCAGGGAATTAGGTGTAAAACATTGAGATGGCCAGTTAAATCTCACAGCTAATGATCTTTCAGATACAGATAAAACTACATGCTTGGAGAAAATTAGAGAAAAAAATTAGAAATATTTGGTTCATTGCAACTAATGCACCATGGCTTTGCTCTGCATCCGTGAGTCTGAATATATGTACTGAACAACTCCAAAGAGCACGCTCAGGAACTGTCACAGCCCAATACTTAATGTTGTTTATTAAAACACTTTGAAGATTTATTACTATTAAAAGCACTTTGAAGGATTAAAGTGCGGTAAAAAAAAAAAATTAAAATACCTCTGAAGATTCTTTGATGGGTTATTGTGGAAGAGGATTTGAAGTTCCTCTTGATTTCCCACCCATTTTCTGCAGTGTCATGGAAACATTTCCTCCTCTCCCATCCAAGGCTCCTCAGTCTGCTCCGTGCGTTCTCCTGCATGCTCCCATCTGTCATGGGGTTGCCTGGAAGCACCGAAGCTCACCTGAAATCTGTAGCTGCCATCTCATGGCTGGAAGAGATAGAGCCCTTGGGAAGGAGAAGGTCCCACCACACTGATGAGTGATGTCCAGACTGTAGGAGAGGGTGACCGCAAGTAGGGTCAGGCTAAAGACAGCTGAGAAGAAAACAGTCCAAGTCCTCAGCAGAAACCTCACAAATTTTATTTTTACAACGCTGAGCCTTGTCATCCTATTTCCTTTCAAGGAAGAGGTGATTTGGGGTTGCCTAAGGAATGGCACATCCATGACAAAGCCCAGCACGTGCTTGCCTCCAAATGTTCAGAAACAATCTGGGTGTTTTAGCACATTTCCTCACAAATCAGCCTTTTGGTTCTTCAACGAGTATGTATTTCCCCTGTTACAAATGTGCTAGCTAGAGGTGAACCCCACACCGACAGAGCTGGACTACAAAATGGACAGTAATATACAGAAGAATTATCACAGCTTGTCCCAATTTCAAGACGACCCCAACACACAGACCCCGTTCCCATCACTGCCTAACCGTCAAACTGTTTACCACTTCGGCAGGGAAATAATTATCCTCCCCACTGCTCTCTTCAGAGCATTCTTCACCTCCTGGTTCCTCAGGCTGTAGATGAAGGGATTCAGCATGGGGGTCACCACTGTGTAAAAGACAGAAATTATTTTATCCCTGCCCATGGAGTAGCTGGAGCTGGGCCGCAGGTACATGAAGAGAATGGTCCCATAGAAGATGGTGACCACCACCAGGTGGGACACACAGGTTCCAAAAGCTTTGCGCTTGCCCAGCACAGAGCCCGCCCTCAGGATGGTGAATAGGATGCGGCCGTAGGAGATGAGGACAGCTGACACAGTGGTGACCTCGTTGAAGCCCCCAAAAGCAAATAGCAGCATCTGGTTGAGGTGAGTGTCAGAGCATGCCAGTTTTGAGAGTGGTGGCCCATCGCAGAAGAAGTGGTCAATGACATTGGGGCCACAGAAGGACACTCTCAGTGCAAACCCTGTGAGTACCACAGAATTAAAAAACCCAACCGCATAGGACACAGCCAAGAGGGAAATGCAGACCTTCTGGGACATGACAACAGGGTAGAGCAGGGGGTTGCAGATGGCAACATAGCGATCATATGCCATCAAGGCCAGAAGGTAGCACTCCACGATTGCAAAAGCAACATAGAAATATAGCTGTACGAAGCAGCCCACAAAAGAAATAGTCTTTCTTTCCGACAAGAGGTCCAGCAGCATCTTGGGCATCACCACTGAAGAGTAGCACAGATCTAAGAAGGACAGGTTGCTGAGAAAGAAGTACATGGGCGTTTGAAGCTGGGAGTCAAACCAGACTACGGCAATGATGCCGAGGTTTCCCACCACGGTGATGGCATAGATGAGCAGGAAAACCACAAAGAGGGTAACCTGGAGGTCAGGGTGATCCGAGAACCCCTTGAAAACAAATTCTGTCACCACAGTCCAGTTTTCCCAAGCCATCAGCATACATGAGACACCCAGCTCTCAGACAGGGAGGAGACTTCCATGAGATGAGTTATGCTGAATTCATCCCTTGCTTAATTGTTAGTCGATTTTAATCCTGGGCTCTGTAGATAGGAGATGTTTCTAATGAAACACTGCCAGTTGGACCACAACCACCCAGCCATGCAGCCACCCACATCTCCTGACTACATCTTCTGTCTTAAACCAAGCTTTTCATGGTTAAAACCAAGCTTATCTTCTAAGCTTAAGCCAAGCTTGTCTTCTACCTTCGTGTACTCATTTCAAGGAAAAAAAAAAGTATAAAACCAAAAAAGCAAGTTTTCCCATCGACATCACCATGGTCTTCACTATGTGCATTGTTTCCATGCATCTGCTTCTTCACCACTTTAAGGGAAGAGCAGCTCATATTTATTGATTTTTGTTCTGATCGTACACAAACGGAGTGAATATTAGGCCTTCACTCTGATTTTCATGTTGATGATGTCCCAGAGACTTTTTGTTATCCCAGGTAGCTCAGGGCTTGAATTTGTTGCTCAGGGCTTCTTTTTCTAAGTGCTCAGAAGCAAAAATAATTGTTTTTTTTTAAAAAAAAAAGTGATTGCAAACAAAGTTAGTGGCTATTCTGGGAAATAAACTGCATTTCAATAACTGCTCGCATCTCATGAGGATAAATACGTGGATGGAAGGGCGTATGCATCTATCTTTCCTTTTCCAATATCTTCCAGCTTAGCTGGTAACTTGCTAAAAAAATTATGCTCTTCCCTTTTTTTTCTATTGTTTAATTTACATTTTAAGTGAACAGTAGCATCCCAAGTGCTTTCAAGCAACTGATTAACAAGCCAAATTAAGCTTAGAAAGTCAAATTTCCTTTTAGAAAAGAAGCTGTAACACGACTGTGTGTCTCAAACAGATATTTGGGCAGGGTAAAAGTAGCTCCTCTAAGAAAGCCTCAGTCTGCCCTCATGCCAGGCTGGAGTAGATTTCCATTTATTTTTTATTTTATTCTCTACTCCAGTCCTCCACTTGACCCTGCACGCTCACTGCTCTGGGTTCCCGCTTGCCCCCAGTTCCACCACCATCCCCCCAGAAGTACCTGAGATGCCACCTCTTCTGGATTCCCATAGAAGATCCACAGCCTTTTTCAGTCTGAGCTCCTTTTGTGCCCACCTCTTAACTGGTTTCTCCGAGGAGATCATTCAGAGGAGACAGAATCCACACCTTTTTATTTCTGAGGAAAAACTGGAAAAAACAGCAATAGAGAAAATGAGACAATCTGCTATTACATTCACTTGGAAACATGTGTGCTTATCTCAAATGGGATAAAATAATTCATATCTTCCCAAAAAAGGAGTTTTCCTGGGAAGAGAATAAGCACGTAAGACATACTAAAGGTTTCTTCCAGTATAACTCTTACCAGCAGGCAAGGACATTTCCAAAGCGAAACAGCAATTTTCGCTCTTGAGATAATCACAGCTACAACCCTTTGGCGTTGCCTCTGACCAGATTTTTCTCACCTGGCTGCACAATTGCATCGCACAGAATCACCACTGACTTAAGAAAAAAAAAAACCACTGATTTTTCCATCTTTTACCTTGCTTTATAAATCAGAGCTCCAGTAGAATTATTCCATGTTATTTTCTTCTCTTTAATTCTCCGTGGTGCTGGATGTCCATGTATGACTGTCTCCTGGAGGCTTCACTATTTATCGCTTTCCAGCTTAGATGCTTGGGAGAAGCTGCCACCAGCCTCCTTGGGCACATCGTCCCATGCCAATCACTCTCACTTTTCCTCCCCGTCAGCTATAATTGGGAGGTTCCCTTAGTGATTTCAAGGGTTAGAGGCCTGGAGCTATTACTACCTTAACCCTTGAGAAGGGTTGTCTTCTGGGAGCCAGAAGACACCAGGATCAGAACCTGCTGTGAGATTATTGAGACGCAGCACCTTGGCATCTTGTAGCTACAGAAGCGCTCAAGCCAGAAAGATTTACCAGTCTCCACAAAGCCTTGAAGGCCACAAAGAGTACTCCACCCACTTCCAAAACAAAATCTTGCCAACCTACTAAAGTTCTGATATCAAATTAGGAAATGGAGGAGGTGCTAAGGACCAGAGAGTGACCCTTGAATATAATGTTAAATTTATTACTCTATTTCCCCTCCCTGAGAATGCTGTCTGCCATGGCACCTGTGCAGGGACATGGTCTGGATGGAGAGACCCTACCAGAAGAGTGGGCACTGGCTGGGCTGTTGGCTGCAGATGGCTATGGGTTGTACTCTGCTGGGGAGTGCCACAGGGGGTTTCCCCACTTTAAATAGAGCCCAGAGGGACACCATGGTGAGCAGGGGACCCTCCCACAGTACCTGAGCAAGGCAAGCAGAGCAGAACCCAGAGACCTGGGCCAAATTCAGCCAAGACTTCAGACCATCAGGCAAGTTGGTGATGAGGCAGGTCCAAGGTCAAGCCAAGTGAATTCCCTGGTCAGGGGCAGGTCCCTGATCAAGCCAAGGTGTGGATCAAAAGAATCCTGTTGACAAAGGGAAAACCAGTACTCCTCCAGCATTACCCAAGAGAAAAGAAAGCTCCCTGGACTGAGCTTAAATAGAGCTCCTGGGCCAATGGGCAGAGGGTGGGGATGGAGGCCCCAGGTGAGGCTGGTCAGGGCCATTAAGGTCCATTAGTTCACTCTGGGGCAATTAATCACTGTTTGAAAATGCCAATTTCTCACCATTGAATATGGTGGGAGCTCAGAGTCACCAGTTCAGGTGCGGACACCTGGGCCATACGTACCTAAACGTGGACAATCCTACCCTTACTGGAAAACTGGGCTGTCTGGTGTCCACAAAAGGACATCAGCAGCTCCGGAGATGGAGTCAGTTGTGCTTTACGAACCATTTGGGGATGCTCTGAAAGATCTGAAATGTCTCTAAACCCATTTTCATTCTGTCGGCAAGGTCAGACCAAAACCTTTACAAGGTCCACAAGTATCTCAGAAGCATCACACGAGCTGGTCATCACTGCTGCTGTGTATCCATGCTCAGTGATGGCTTATCCACATGATGTCTTGCAGATACCTGAAGCAGCAAAAATGGCTTTCAGAATTGCATTTCATCCTTTTTTTTTCCTCTCTTTGTTGATTTTATTTTCTTCCTCTGGTAAACCCTGCCGTGAGGAACCCTGGGGGCTTTCTCCCAGCAGAGCACTAGGAACTGTATTTACAGCCCTGTCACCCACAAGCTCTGCTATTGGAGCCCGGGAAGGAGACATCCCTCTTTGAGTAATTAATGGTGGTAATGTGAACACGTACATGTTCTCTGCCGCGTTTGGGATAAACCCTCAGCTCCCGGCGCTCGGCAGGCGCAGGAGGAGCCCTAATGCCAAGACAAAGTGGAGCCTTGCCTGCCTTTAGGCAGTGGGCTTTCTTCTTCACGTCCTCATGTCGTCTTCTCTTGGGTGGAAAACAGCCTTACCAAAGTAAGGTTTTCTTTATAACGTTTTCTTTATACGGTTTTAGGATACTTCAGCGCGCTGGAGCTCGTAAGGGTACAAATAATTAATTTACCAATGTGAATTTTATCCATTGTGAATGATATATAATAATTTGATAAATGTGGTTTGAAGACTGGAATGATAATGAAAGACCAAGGGAAAATGTCTGGAGGTGACTAATGTTGTGTAATCTGATTTCCCTGGGACTGGCACTCTCTCTTGCTCCAAGCTTACTCCTGTGAGGTCCCTCTGAGGTGTCTTCTGAAACAACGTCTTTCAGAGTCAAAGTGAACAAAGATCTGCTTCTTTCCTTAAATCTAAAAATACACATGCTAGAATTAATCCATAGTTTTAAGTACCCAAGTTAAGTACCTCAACTGAAAAACAAGAAAGACTCAAATTTGATTTAGAAAAATGTAGCAGAATATATCAAAATGTGACAGTTAAGCTGATGATTGTTTGGAGTGAAGTATAGTCCAAAAGTGAAACTATTTTTCTTATCATTTTGATATTTTTCTTCCTTTTATCTCAGCAGGTAGCATCCGGTCATGGGAGGAAACCACACGCAGACTAAATTCATCCTCTTGGGAATCACAGACAGTCCATGTGCACAGGCCCCTCTTTTTGGGTTGTTTCTGTTGATTTACATTGTCACTTTGGTGGGGAATCTTGGGATTATGGTCTTGGCTTGGGTGGTTCCCAGCCTCCACACCCCCATGTACTTCTTCCTCACCCATTTTTCATTTGCCGACGTCTGCTATTCCACAGTCATCTCCCCTAAGATGCTAGCAGACCTGCTGTCGGAGAGTAAAACCATTTCTTTCGCCGGCTGCGTGATGCAGTTCCACGGCTTTGCTTTCTTTGCCACTGCCGAGTGTCACCTCCTGGCTGTCATGGCCTACGACCGGCACGTTGCTATCTGCAACCCTCTGCTTTACGTGACGGCCATCTCCAGCCGCGTCTGCTGGCAGCTGGTAGCATGGTCCTACTTCTTCGCCTTTCTCAGCGCCTTCATCTACACGGGTTTCATCTTTGGGGGCTCCTTCTGCGAACCCAACCGGATTGACCACTTCTTCTGTGACGCCAGCCCCGTGCTAAAGCTCACGTGCTCCGACACGCACAGCAGCGAGGCGGTCGTCTATGCCTTCGTCACCATCAATGGGGTGAGCACGGGCACGATCATTTTGCTCTCCTACGTCTGTATCCTCCGCACGGTCCTGAAGATGCGCTCGGCACGGAGCAGGTCCAGAGCCTTCAACACCTGCGCCTCCCACTTGGTGGCCGTTGCCTTGTTCTACGGGACAATATTCTTTGTGTACCTACAACCTGTGGCAAGCCACAGCAGCCTGGATAAGGTGGCCTCCATCGTCTACACCACGGTCACCCCCATGCTCAACCCGTTCATCTACAGCCTGAGGAACAAGGAGGTGAAGGATGCTGTGGTGAAGTGCAGAAGAATTTTAGACCACTGTCGACATAAAAGAGTTGTTATCAGCTAGGAAGCGAACAGTTTATCTTGAGTGAGAAAGCCTACGATGAGTTAAAGTAATTGGATTTTCCCTAATCTTGACGATTTTAGGTAGACTCTTCCACAGTTTCTGCGTAAAAGTGGATTAGGGCACTTAGCCCTGAGAAACTGACCCTGGAAGGAAATCAAAACTTTATTTCAGCCTGCAGGAAGAAATTGCCCTGAATTATTCCAGGCTTCTCTTTCTCACAGGAAGCACAAATCATAGCTTTATTCATTTATAACCTTTTTTTCACTGATAAATATGTATTTTTCTTGCAATATTATTGACCTTATCCCTAAACTCCAATAAAATTCCTCACTGTTGCCTGCAAGTTATTTATTAGAGTTAAGCTGCTGGGGAGGTAGGGGGCGTTTTGGAAGAGTAAGTTTATTTTTTTATTTGTTTGCCGAAAAAAAAAAAAAAAACAGATGAAAGGCTTGAAAAGATAACAGTGCTTTTGTTGCTGACTTTAAAAGGGAAGAAGCTGGTGGGAGTCGGGATCTCAAGATACACCTTTGAACATCAAGGGGAGTCCCCCCCCAGGCTGCGCATTTCGGCACAGATCTCCACTCCGAGGAAGAAAGCGTAGACAATATAATTAAAAATACAGGGCGACGAACTGGCTGCCCAGCTTTTCATCGGAATTTGTGTCTAGGGGGACAAGAGCAGCATTTTCTGGCAAAAGGAGGAAAAGCATCCTCAGCTTGAAACATTGTGAAGTTGGCCAGATTGTGTCTGTGTCATTGTTTTTACTCGCTCTCCTTTTTCTGTTCGTTAAACCCCAGTCGCTTGGGAAATACGTAAAAACACAATCTGCGCTCAAGAAAAACCCCACCAAAAAAAAAAAAAAAAGCTATTGAGAGCCTTTGTGGCTTCTTTCCCTACGGTACCTGAGATGTTTTGGTCTCTAGCTCCCAAAAATTTGTCCCAAGAATGAGAGAAGACACCCAAAATCACAAGCAAACTCTACGCTTGGCTGGGGCAGATCTTTCACCTCTGGAAACCAGCGTAGCTGCCTCCAAATATGTTCATAAGCTGTGCTTCAAGTTTAATTTAATTCCACCGAAATCAATAAAACTTCAGCGCAGAATTGCTCAAAGGGAAAAAAAAAAAAAAAGACAACAATAAATGGTGAGGCGTGAAATGAGTCCTTCAGTGGCGTCAGCACGTGGCGCACGGTCTGGCGCTGGTCACCACGGCCGGTCCCCTGGATCGGCACGGGATTTCCCCTTGTGCATCCCAGCCTGCAGGGCTCCAGAAAGAAACACCAACATGAAACTGGAAACAACATTTTTTTTGAGAAATTAAAAGCTAATTATGGGGTTGCAGTGTGTTTGTTTTTTTTTTCTTTTCTGGATCATTTATAGCTAACTTCAGTGCTTTTATTTAGCATACCAGCTGTTGAGTCTGAGCATGATTTAGCCAAATGTTGTCACTACAGGTGTAGACTTCTTCACCTGGCCATTCTCCACCCTGTTGCCAGGTACTCCAAGAAGCAAAATAAACATCCTAAACACTCCAAAATAAACATCCTAAATAGTTTATCTGAACATTGCGTAGAAGTTCCCACGTGTCCTCATTGACTCCCTGGACCAGGACAAAATGGTGTCCATTGCCCACACCCTGGTGATCCCCATGCTGAGCCCCCTCATCCACAGCCTGAGGAACGGGGAGATGGAGGATGTTCTGAGGAGACTCCTAGGAAGAGTTGTTTTTACCTCCCAGATTCAGACTGGTAAAAAGACGCAATCAATTAAAGGCAAATGACTTGGATGTTCTTGAGATTGCATCTTTCTGCAATCAATTGCGGCTCTAGTGAGGAAAATAATGAGCCCGAAACACAGAGAGCCGTGAAAGCTCTGTTAGCTCGGTGCAGAGCACGTACCAAGTAGCTGAACCCCACGCCTCAGGGATCAAGTCCTTAAGGAAATGCGGAATGAGGCAATGGATAAATATCCCCAGCCACACGCCACGGGCCGTGCTGGGACAGGCGTGGACGTACCCGTTCACTCTGCCCAGTGAGATGAGCCGGGGATGTCACACAGAGAGCATCATCGTGCTTTTGTTCTCCTGATCGCTAAACTTGTGATCCCATCAGCGCTTGCTGGACAAGACCACAAGTAAGTATTTCTGGGCAAAAAGGGCCAACAAGGGTATGGTGTTACGGAGAGCCAAGAAGATAGACCTTCAAGGGGATTTGTGCTTTTTTTTTTCTTTGTCTCCTCATCTCTCTGCCCCCCCTCTTGCGATGATGAACATTAGAACCAACATACGAGGCCAGATGAGAAAACCATCAAGCCCGCCGCAGCACCTCTGAGAAGCAGCTGGCACCAGGGGCACCTGGAAAGGGTTCTTCACCAATCTCATCGGAGCGTAGGGAAAGCTGAATGGAAGCAGCATGACCCAACTCACATTTTGGTTTCCAGATGGAAGAGCCTATCAACTACTTTGGCTACAAAAGAGCTTAAATAATTAGGTTTTAGGCTGATGACGCCAGGTGAGACAAGTTTGAACTTCTGTAGACAGAAGTGTCATGCACACCCTGAATGACCACTGCTTTCTGTAGTGTGCCCCAAAAGAAAGATTTTCCCAGTTACACATGTTTCTAGTTAGGACTTCCAGCCATTCAATGTTTGCTCATTAGAACAGAAAACTTAATGAGTCAGTGCTTTTACTGGTATGGCTTATGCAAATGAAATTAATGAAACTGTGTTGGGTTGTACTAGATGGTGAATCCTCGTGTCTTCAATCTCTGTCTCCTGTTTCTCCATATGTACTTCAAATTAAGGAGTCTCGCTGTACGAGGAATTTAATGCAACACTGAGACTGAGATTTGACATTCACGGAAGTCAGGGAACGTGCAAATACCTACAGAGAGACACGCATATACATACGTACGTGTATGTACCCACTCATATTTTCATATCCCGTTTCCTCTATTTTATTAAGAATTTTAAAACCTCGGTTTGACATAAAACAGCACAACCGAAAACGCAACATTGCAGCCCTTCTCAACACAAAACCTACTCTGCTTTTTTCTTTCTTCTTTCTTGTGTGTAGCTGTGTTTTGGCACAGAGAGCAACTCTAGCAACAAGGAAGCCTTTTTCTTAGCCAGTGTCCCCAGTCCCTGAGCTTTGAATACCAAATAGCCACAGCGATCCGTGTTTCCAGGTCAGTTCCTTTACCTTGTCCATGGAAAAGAGGAACCACAGTTTGGTCACCAGCTTCATCCTCCTGGGGCTCACCACCAACCCGAAGCTGCAGCTTCCTTTGTTCATGGTGTTCACCTTAGCCTACATCATCACCCTGACTGGCAACATCACCCTCATCATGGTGATATGCCGTAGCTCACGGCTTCATACCCCAATGTACTTCTTCATTGGGAACTTGTCCTTCCTGGATCTCTGGTATTCCTCTGTCTACACCCCCAAGATTCTGCTGAACTGCATCTCTGAGGACAAGAGCATCTCCTTCGCTGGGTGTGCTGCTCAGTTCTTCGTCTCCGGTGGCCTGGCCTACACCGAGTGCTACCTGCTGGCGGCAATGGCCTACGACCGGTACGTGGCCATCTCCAACCCACTGCTCTACACTGCTGCCATGTCCAGAAAGCTGTGCATAGGGCTGGTGGCTACCTCCTACCTCAGCGGCTTTGCCAACTCAACCCTCATTACCAGCCGCACATTCGCCCTCAGCTTTTGCAACGCCAATGTCATCGATGACTTCTTCTGCGACCTGCCCCCACTCGTGAAGCTCTCCTGCGACATGACAGACAGCTACCAGTCGCTCCTGTATTTCATCCTGGCCTCCAACGTCATCCTCCCCTCTGTGCTCATCCTCATGTCCTACGTCTCCATCCTGGCTGCCGTGCTAAAGATGCACTCGGCCAAGGGGCGGCGCAAAGCCTTCTCCACCTGTGCTGCCCACCTCACCGCTGTCACCCTCTACTACGGCTCCATCCTCTTCATTTACGCCCGGCCCAGCTCCGCCTACATCCTAGGGAGGGACAAGGTGATCTCTCTGTTTTACACAGTGATGATCCCCATGCTGAACCCCTTCATCTACAGCCTGAGGAACCAGGAGGTGAAGGAGGCACTGAAGAGGCTGGTGAAGAGACAGACGGCTTCCTAGCAGAAGAAAACCAGGGATTACGTCCCCAAAGATGGAGATAGCAAGAAGCGTACCTGTCTTTTCTGGTTTGTGTTTTCATTTGTTGCTTTTCACAATAGGTGCAGGAGGACACAACACAGGAGCATTATCCCTTTGGATCCTGAAGTGCTTCCTGACAGACAGGAGATGTCACTGTGCTCTCCTTCCCACCTCTCCCCATGTACAATTTATATCTGTCCTATAAACACATCTCAGCAGTGGCCTGCAGCCCAGTACTTACTACAACATCATCATCTTCTTCACCCGGTGCTCTACCTGGATTAAATATTCCTTCCTTACACCAAACCAGTAGTTCAGGTGAAGAGCCATGTGTCATGAATATAATGTGCCTCTGCTCCTGAGCTGTCCCATTATTTCCTCACGATGCTGTATGGCACCACACAAACACAGTCCTAGACTATTTTCCGAGTGAAACGCTCACACCAGTGTGGATAGGATGGGTCAAATTGGAAGATGGAAGAACCAATGTTAAGAAGCATAGACTCTAAAACTATGGAGATCCCCATAGATCTTCCTCTGAGCTTTCAGACGTTGCTCCACAGGGGCCCAACTCTTCTAAAGGGTTCATGGCACGCATGCCAAGCGCATGCCGATGTCCTTGGCACCTCAGGACAGAGCAAACGGCACCAGATTGATACACGGAGGGCAAGCAAACCTCAACCTGGCTGGGAGTTTCACTGCATCTTGCTCCTTTCCTGCAACATAAGCAAAAAATTTCTACCACTACTGGTAGGAAAAGGTGAAAAAATTATGAAGCAGTTTTAGTTATTAAAGTATCTTTTTTTTCCCTCTATAAAGATTTAGTCCAACTGAAAGGGAAAAAAAAAAACTAAAACAATAAAGGTATTACTATTTTTTTTTTATTAAGACTGTTGGGAGGAGGGATTAAGTGGACTAAAGTAGATTAATCTCTTTCAAATTTAGATAAATAAATGCTGAGTGATGAAGTCGGAGTTCCTTGTCTCCGTTTGTGATCAATAAAGGTGTGTTTCTGTTTTTCTAGTGTTTGTTCAGACAAAGAGTGCAGCTTGAAGGGTTTAGGTTGGAAGATCTCCCAGCTTCCTCCCCTCGCCATGCTTTTGTTCGCATCACAGGCTGGGGTCAGGCTGCATGAGCTGGGTTCATTTTGGATGAAAACAAAAAAAATGGGCTTGAGGGGGGCACCTAATGCAGGTTGACCTCCAGTAGGTGTTCAGATCCCTGGACCAGAACAAATTTAATCCAGGGAAAATCCAGAGAAATGCATATAGCGTAGACAGCAAGTCCACAATACCAGTCCCTTTGAAGTTCAGACCTGCTCCTGTTGCACCACATCCGTCTTAACCATCTTTCCCAGGATGTAATAAAATGTCCTCTTAGTCCCACATATTTAGAGGGGACCTGGCTGATTATCTCATAGTGAAGCAATTAATTTTTGGACATTGAGAGCCAGATGAGCCCATTCCCATGCTTATTCTCCAGTCTCAAATTCGTAATGGTAGGAAAATCACTTTTTTGGAAACTATTCAGACATGGAGGATGTATGTAGTTGTACTTCAACTTTCCTCACAGTTTAAGAACTAAAAAAAACCACACAAACAAATCTGTCCCAAGGCAATTAATGACAAGAAATTCAAGGTCTGAGGTGTCCTTGAGGAGGTCCAAAGGTGAGGAGAAATGCAAAGAGCTTCCCCAGCTCCCTCTGTTAGGGGGTCAAAAACAGGAAGGGACAAATGATCCCACCAGTGAGAACGGAAGCACATGACCAGCACACATCATGAAGACAGTGATGTTTCTTTCTTTGATGAGAGTGTTTGGCCAAGCTTGTACCAGTACAACCCCCGGAGAGTCTTCCAGTAGGCCTGAGGTCCAGGCTCTCCTCATACAGGTGGTTAAGGCTATTTCCATCGCAAGTGATGCTGCTCCCCTTCCCAGAGGAAGAAGTGCTCCTCAGGGACCAGTCACCCTTCCGGGACTCATCAGCTTAACAAGACCTTCAGGGGTTTATCAAGAAAGTTTCCTAATCACCATGAAGGCTTCTCAGCGGGCTTGAAGTCAACTTACCTCATTCTTCTTAATAAGCCATGAGAGACTAATTAGCCGGGCCTAACAAGAAAGAAACTTTGTTAATGACAAAGTGCACTTCTACAACTGCCTTGCTTGGCAGAGTTAGTCCAGGCCCCAGCTGATGAGTTGGAGGGTCAGTGTGTTGGCATGTGACTGTATTAAGGACAATCGTGTGGGCCTGGATGGCTGGAGAGCAGTGCTCCTCCAGGTTTCTCTGAACAAAGTACCTGTTCCTCATCCCTGTGGTTAAATTCCCACCCGTGGGCTGAGGTCCTTCTTCCTTGGTGGGATGACGCAGTGACCCAGCAGCACCCTAAGCTCTTTGAGTTACGGTGTCGTGCTTGGTGGGAGCACTGGTTGTGGTGGGAGCTGCTTCCATGCCAGTCTTGTGTCCACTCAGGATCACTTCTAAATGTTTCTACCCCATATTTGTTCCCAGTTGGCACTCTTTTCTCTCCTATTGGTCTATGGGCTTAGCTACACTGTAGTTGCCAAACTTTTTTAGTGATTCCCCTCTATCTCGTGATTTATTTGAGATTAGAAATCACGCAATTGCTCAAAGCTAGGCAAAAGCTGTTAATAATAAAATAACCAAAATAAGATCAAAATGCCAGGATAGGGAGCAGGTAGCTGACTCATGGGGTAATTCTACCCTTACTCATAGGAGATGGCAGATGATAGCTCTCTGGTCCTTCAGCAAGTTGCAAACACTGGTGACATTTCTCAAATAAATTTGAAAATACAGCTACAGTTGAACTACAGTTATAGAAAAGGCCTGATGAGCCTTGTTCCAGTGAATTATTTTTATGAAGCCCAGTGTCTATTGCTACTACCAGGAGCACTAAATTATCTGAGTCTTGTTTCCACCAGAAACGTGCCTGTTATTTGATACAAAGAGAGCTCTGGTCATCACTGTCAGGCTGAAAGCAACCGGTGTTATTTATTGTCGTTGCTCGAAACAACAGCGGTAACGCATTCTCAAACTACAAAAGGTCAGGAGGGCTTAAATTCTTGACATTAAAGTAATACCAGGCTGAAATAAAAGTAGCTAGCACATCGCTGAGACAGGTCAGTGAGCGGGCTAACCCGAGAGGAGTGAATGCCCAGTATTTAGGAACAAGGCAGAGGATTCCCAATACGTTTGTCCCAGTGGCTCCCAGGAGAGCACAGCTTCTTTTACACCATAGCAGTACAAAAACGGAATGTACAAACATGTCTGAGAAGACCTCTCCATTCCTCTGAAGCACTGGGGAAAACTATTTTTCAGATGGACGTTTCCTCTGCATCACTCTCCCCAGCGCATTCTTCACCTCCTTGTTCCTCAGGCTGTAGATGAGGGGGTTCAACATGGGGGTCACCACAGTGTAAAATACAGAGGCCACTTTGTCAAGGTCCTGGGCATGCCTGGAGCTGGGTCGTAAGTACATGGACGCAGCAGATCCGTAGAAGAGGGTCACAGCGGTCAGGTGGGACACACATGTGGAGAAGGCTTTGTGTTTCCCCACAGCTGAGTGCATTCTCAGGATGGTGGCCAGGATGTAGGTGTAGGAGATGAGGATGGTCAGGATGGTGACAAAGAGGTTGAAGCCAACCACAACAAACATCATAATCTCATTGATGGTGGGGTCCGTGCAAGAGATGGCGTAAAGCGGGGGCCCCTCACAGTAGAAGTGGTTGATGATGTTGGGACCACAGAAGGACAGCCGAAGTGCAAACCCCGTGTGGATGGTGGCATTCACCATCCCAGCGAGGTACGAGCCAGCTACCAGCAGCACACAAACTCTGCTGGACATGGAGACAGCGTAGAGCAGTGGGCTGCAGATGGCCACGTAGCGGTCGTACGCCATCACTGCCAAGAGGTAGCACTCGGTGGTGGCAAAGACTGCGTAGAAATAAAATTGCGCCAGGCATGCAGAGTAAAAAATGACCTTCCTTTCCATTAGGAGATCCAAGAGCAGTCTAGGGGTGATTGAGGAGGAGTAGCAGATGTCTAGAAAGGACAAGCTGCTCAGGAAGAAGTACATGGGGGTGTGAAGCTGGGCATCCAGCCTGATTAACAGGAGCATCCCCAGATTCCCCAGCAGCGTGATCAAATAGATCACCAGGAAGACCACGAAGAGGACACCCTGGACATCCCCCTGCTCTGAGAACCCCAAGAGAACAAATTCAGCACCGGAGGTGCGATTTCCTTTGGCCGTCATCATGACGTGGTTGCTGTAGGAAAGCAGAGATGCAGAGAAACACAGAGTCAGCGTGTTCCTGTTTTCCCCACAAAGAAATGTTAAAGATGTTTATTTTCATCAGGAAATACAAATTTCAGAGGCAGGAACTGTTGAACAACATATTCAATGTTTGTCTCAAAACACATTTTAAAGTAAGTGAGGTGCACGATGGAATTTATTTCTAACAGTTTTATTGGTTTCATAGAGTCACTTTGCAAATCAGAAGGCTTATTCTATCTCCTGGAGAAGTTAAGAAGCTTGTTACTCCTTGGATCTAAAGAGAAAACCACAGTAATTTATTCTAACATTAGAAATCAAAGTCTGCATTTAGAAGAATAAAAAAAAACTTATCTCAGAAAATAGAAAGAGAAAAAGCACTGGTGAGAGGTAGAAACATTTTCAGAGAATTTCTGTTAGAAGTTACAGGATAAATTAAAATAAAACTCTAATTTCTTCCCTTCCTTCCTATGAAACTCCGAAATTAAGTTTGAAAGATTAACCCCCTCTTTAAATGCGGTGATATCCATGTCATTCTTGTGATGCTGGTAAGTTGAGAAAGACAACAGAAAGAATTTATGAAGGTCAGTACCGGTGGAAACCCCAACAACGCTACAATGGCGATATGAACTGGGGGGAGTAAGATGCTGATAATGCTGTTTAAATATATATATATATGAAAAATTAAGCTCCTGTCTTCTTAAAGCAGGAGTTAGGAATAGACACAGAAATTTCTCACCGAGGGTTTTTGAACTGTTAAACAAGATACCGAATTCTACCCTTGGAAAGGACCCTTCTGCGTGAGAAAAGGTCAACACAAGCGCCCTTCTTGACTTACATGCGAGCCTCCCTTAAATCTGGATGTAGTCAAGCAAATTTTTATATTTCCTTCCAGCATTAAGTCAGCTGCAGAAGCTTTCACACTCCTCTAAAACAATGTGAAGTTTGCCAAATAAAGCAGGTAGTCCTTCCGTGCTGGGGTCTTCGTAGTACAGCAAATAGTAGACCATCAGTCCCTTTATTTGCTTCGCATAAAAAGTCAGGGATAAACCAGAACTCAAGGACGGAAAGCTTTTTTTTTTTTTCAGTCAGCATCATAACATGCCTCAGACCACCAACTCTTTGCAAAGCCACTTCATCATCTTCTCCAAGCTGCTGCCCTTGCCAGCCACTGGGCAATAATTACGAATCCTGGTAGTCTTGATTAAAATAATCAGCTGAGATTGAGGGGCTGCTGACCTCCGGCAGTGCCTATGGTTCTCGGTTGGCTTTACTCATAGCCTCATGCCTTAAATTTGGAAAAGCAACTTATAACTGTCTGAATTTCACACGAGATATCCTGACCTTGGGTGACTATCCTGTGTGAAAGCAAGCTCCTGCCTCAAGTCCTCCCCTTGCGACAGATCAACTCATTGTAGCTTTACTTAGGCTAAAACTCACCTGTCTGCTCACACCTCAGGGCCCTTTTTGGTTTATCGGAGACTGGTTATCTCCTAGATTGAAATTTTGTGAGAGAAATAAGTCCAAGTTTTCCCAACATTGGTGTTAAAAGCAAGAATTATCTACCAGTCATGAAGGGCATCAATACTTGACCAAGAAAAGCCGCTGTTTATAGACTTCGTTCTTTGAAAGACCAAGGGTTTTGCCGCTGCCCTCCCCTGGGTGTTTTGCAGGAAATTCCTCTTGGGAATGGGTGACTTTGGAAACAGCTCCTTGAGGAGGAAGCCTGCGCTGATAAACAAACACAACTAATTTCAGTAAGTTAACCTAAGCTTGAGTGTTTTCCTCACTTCTTTACAGACATATATAAAATGAATTTATATATATATATATATAAATAAAATTCATTATCTGGGATATCCCATTGTTTGAAAACCCAAAGGGTTGGATCCAGGCATCTGTGAGAGTCAAAGCTGGGTTTATGAAGAAAACTTTCTTTTTTATTGCTCTTAAAAGACCAAAAGGGTCCTAGTACCCACAATCAGATCCAGAGAATTATTTCCTATCCATCCATGGAAAAAATAAACCCTCAGGAAGTTAATACTTGGTATTAGCGACCTTTATATCAAAGCAAAAGCGTCGCACTGAGACTGTCTTCATCCTTTTAGCTTTGCTGTTCTTTCCAGAAAGTGCTTTGTGAATGCTGAGCATCCACTCTCAATTATTTCAATTATTGATGAAAAGCAAGTTTTGCCTTCTCACTTTTGCGTGGGGTTTTTGAAGGACTCCAAAACATCAACGTGGTGAGCTAAAGCTTTCCCCTTATAGAATATGCTTAATTTAATTAATTTATTAGTGAATTTATTCAACTTCAGTTAAATTGTCTCTTCAGAATACGCCCTGAGTGTGACCGCTCTGAACAAAACCCACGTTTGCCGCACAGCCGTGTCAGCCCGTTGCTCTTCACTGCCCAGCAGCAAGCGGCAAAAACCATGCATTTTTTCCAGAAAAATTCGTCTCACCCCGTTGCGGGTGTTTAAAATAGATCAGATGAATCAAAGCCCCCAAACACACGGTTGTCTCCGTGAGGGGAACCTACGGTGACTAATTCAGATGTGCAAGCCTACAATTAGATAGGATGACTCCCTGTCCGAGATGACTCAACCCCTGAAATCTGGAAGCAGAAATTATGAATAAGCCTCAGCTGGGGTGGAAAATAGACTTTGCCTGGATGGAGGGACACAAGGAGAAGAGGAGGTGTAGGGTGGGGGGGAGTTTTGGACAACGTTGAGAAGTCTCGGAGGCATCAAAAGAATCAGGCACATCTGAGTACAACATATGGCCAGAAGCATGGAGACTTTCTGTGGTGTCAACACCAGATGACATCCTGGGGAAAGCTCAGACTGCTCAAAGTCTTCAAAGTCTACTCCTGGACCAAGTTGAGTGACTGCATCTCACAGAGGATAAAACTCCTCCTTGCTCCTAGGCAAAGGAGTGTGTTGGTGTGGTGGCTCCGGGCTGGTGGCTTCCCATGGGGCAGACCCATCCAGGAAAGCAAGATGCCCAGCATGGACATGTCCATGGGTGGCCTGCGTGCAATATATATATCGAGCATGGGAATGTGCTGTCCCCCCATAAAGACTATCCTTGGACAAATCAGAGAAAATAATAGATCAGGTTTATTGTACCGAAGCAAAATCTTAGGCAACTACTTAGAAAACTAAATTATGAAAGGCATTGTCCCTCTCCAACATGTAGCCTTTATTTATCTCGTCCCCTTCTGCTCTGAGACACCTCTTTCAGGCCACAGAATTTAATATTGCCGCAACATTGCATTAAATCCTCTTTGGTGAAAAGTATCAGCTGCATATGTTCCAGCACTGTTTATAAATCCATTTACTCCAAAATTTTCTCTGACAATCTAAGCATTTTTAGGACAGTCTGTCTTTCCTGCATTCTTTCCTTCTCGCAGACGTTGCAATTACGGGAAGTTTGTTTTTCAAGGGAACCCGACATGGAATTAATTCACAATTCAAACTCCACGGTGTTCAGCACGAGTTAGAGCATATGCATCTCACCAGATGCACAGAAACGTACAGTGCCCTCCTTCAGTCAGGTGTCAGCCTTACTTCTGCTGCTCGCTCCGCTGAGGGAGGCGATACCCGCTCTGGTTTGGTTAGAGCAGGACCTGCGGGGATGCACACAGGAGACAAGCTTCCTCGTAGCTCTTCCAAGGGTGCTTCTCACCTCCGTGTTCCTCAGGCTGTAAATGAAAGGGTTGAGCATGGGGATCACCACCGTGTAGAAGATGGAGGCTGTTTTCCCCTCATCTTCAGCATGGCTGGAAGAGGAGTGGAAATACAAGAAAGCTGCAGAGCCATAGAAGAGGGCAACAGTCGTGAGGTGGGAGGTGCAGGTGAAGAAGGCT
>WHYT01000114.1:0-28258 GCA_009806455.1 Tetrax tetrax
GGGGGGGGACACCCGTGGCTGCCCGGCGGCCCCGCAATCAGGCGCAAACCCCTCCCTGCCGCCTGGCCCCGCTCCGCGCACACCCCCCGCCCCCGCACCGGGCTGGGGGGAGGGACAGGGGCACCCCGGCACCCCTGCACCCCGGCCGGGCCCCCCTCACCTGTGTCCTGGGGGCTTCCTGCGTGCCCGGGGGGAGTAACGGCCTCGGGTGGCTGGGGCGAGCTAGAAATGGGGGAGATGAGTTAGAAACAAGGGAAAGAAAATAAAATATAAAAATGCAAAGCGATTCTCCACCTGCCCCTGGTAGAAAATGCCCTTCTTCCCTTCCTCACCGACTTTTAGAATCCTGCCCGGCCCCCCCTCCCCCCCCCAAAAAAACCAACCAACAAACAAAAAAACCCCAGGTACAGATTTTAATTACAATCAACCTGGTATCTAATTATCTACCCAATGCCTTTGCTTTCCCACCTGCATTTTCCACAGTGCACCTACTTTGCCCTAACCCACACTTACTCTCGCACATGCTAGGGATGTCTTTTCCAGCCGTTTTGTTCTCTTCCTCCTCCGAAAAGGCCTTCTGCCACTTCTCATCGCTCCTGCCTATCTGAGTGTTTCAGGCTTGTTTTGGCATTTACAAAGCGCAAGGCTTTTCGGGCAGCCCCCCTACAGTGCCACTTTTCCAGCGATAAGGGGGTGTGCAGTGGGTGCAGTTTCTCATTGCTCCGTTATCACGGATGACATTTCCCTTTTTTCGTTGTGTCCCGTGTGATACTATGCAATGGGTGGGTTGCAATACTCCTAGCATTTGCTTGCACCTTGTTTCTTGAATTCCAATAAAATAACAGTTTGCTTTCAAAAATCCAAATGAACTGGCATCTGATACAGTCTTCCATTGCCAGTTTTTTTTTTTTTCCAGGCCGGAGTAAGATCTTTGGCTTCTTAAGTGGAAGTGTAACTGAAGGTATCAGTGTTGATTTTACTGTTGCAAAAATAGATTAAAAGTGTTTTAAGCTAAATATGTAGACATCCACCACAAGCCCTTACATTCCACACTGTTCATTGGTGTTAATTTTTTTTTTTTTTTGTTGCAGCACAAGGAAAAATCTTTGCACATAATTTTTAAGCTTGTAGATCGAGTCTTCTAATAATAAAAAAAAAAATATATGACAATTGAATGACAATAGACTTTCTTGCAAGAGATGGAGAAGTAAAGGAGCATGCATTTTGAAGGTGCTGGTGGATATGCCGTGGGAGAAGACCTTGGGGGATGTTTGGACACATCTCAGGGCTAGAAACCAGTGTTATGCTTCCTTTAAGTTTTCTGTGACGATGCCCAGTGCATCTCCAGTGCTGCCTGAAGCAGACTTGCTGTATTTCATCGTAGGGCACATCCCACTCCTCGGGGGAGACAGGAGCCGCTTTGTGGCCACTGCAGGCCACTGCAACCATGTACATTAACCAGCCCCATTTCATTACTTTTAAGGCTTTTCCTTCAATAAGATGGCGAGTTTTAAATGGTTAAGAGGGTACAGAAGCTCTGTGCTGCTGCAGTTGCTTTTGGCTGTTAGTTTTTCACCTGAACTGAGTTCTGAGTCGTGGTCCGCACTCAGAAGAGATTTTATGGTGGTAGATTTAGGGATACTGTTGAGGTCTCTGGCTCCCAGTATTCAGTACTTTAAAATCCTATCCTCAAGCAGATTAAGGGTGTGCTCAGTTAGCAGTGTCCCACAGAGAAGGCGTTGGTGTCAGAGAGCTCGTGTGCCCTCTCCCAGTCAATGGTTTGGCTGTTCATAACATGAGCCAGCAGTGTGCCCAGATGACCAAGAAGGCCAACAGCATCCTGGCTTGTATCAGGAACAGTGTGGCCAGCAGGAACAGGAAAGTGATTGTGCCCCTGTACGCGGCACTGGTGAGGCCACAGCTTGAATATTGTGTGCAGTTTTGGACCCCTCAATACAAGAAGGACATTGAGTTGCTGGAGTGCGTCCAGAGAAGGGCAACAAAACTGGTGAAGGGTCTGGAGAACAATTCTTATGAGGAGTGGCTGAGGCAACTGGGATTGTTTAGTCTGGAGAAGAGGAGGCTGAGGGTTGAGGCTCTTTGCAACTACCTGAAAGGAGGATCTAGGGAGTAGGGTATTGGTCTCTTCTCCCAAATAACTTGTGACAGGATGAGAGGAAATGGCCTCAAGTTGCGGCAGGGGAGGTTTAGATTGGATATTAGGAAACACTTCTCTACTGAAAGAGTGATCAGGCACTGGAACAGGCTGCCCAAGGAAGTGGTGAAGTCACCATCCCTGGAGGTGTTCAAAGAACGTGCAGACGTGGCACTTTGGGACATGGTTTAGTAGGCATGGCTGTGTTAGGCTTATGGTTGGACTTGATGATCTTGGAGGTCTTTTCCAACTTTAACGATTCTATGATTCTATGATATCAGTTTGCCCTGCTCTGGCAGCACATTGATCAGGGAAAAGAGACAAATACCTTCCCTAGGTCTGACTAAAAGTTTGATCTGAGTCTGTGAAAAATGTTATGATGTAAAAAGGAAGGCTGCCTTCTCCTTTTTTACCTCAATTTGCAATATAGTAGCTTCTCAGAGTTTCTCCTGAGTTACTCAAATGGAAAGGAGAGTTGGTCCCTGAGGCATGTGGTCCCTCAGAGTTATCTCTGCACAAGGAAAAGCTGGGCATGCAGCCTGGGTAAGAACCACGATGCTTTTACCAGACTCCTGCTCCAAATTCCTAGGTAACAAAGAGTGCATGTGTGTCTGTGTATGGAGCTGCAGGTGAGCTTAGATTACATCTCAGATGTTTACAGCTCCTAAGTGCATCTGTCCTTATTTATTCCAGAGAAGTCTCTTGATAGTTTCAAGTACTCTGCTAGACTTACATTCAGTGAATCTAGTAAATAGCTGTTTGGTTTTTCCTTATTCCGAAATTCTAATAATAATTTATTTTGTTCAATAACACATCAGCAAAGTTTCTTGCGTGTGGCATTTCATGCGTCATTTTTTATCATTTCAATTTGTAAATCTGCTTCTTGTGAAGCATACCTTTAAGCAATGCATAGATAACCTTCTCTCAGAGAAGCACTAACATCAGCTTTAATAAACATGTTACTCAATTACTTGGTATCAGTTCTGCCATGTTAGATGGGTGCATTGCTCCTCAGCGTGCCTTTGTGCTTCATGCCAGTATTGAAAAGGAGGGACAGGCTCTTTAGCATCAGAGCGTTTGTGGTGGAGGCCAAGTATTGAGTAGAAATCATTGCAGCAGCTGATATGTGTTAAGTCCAGACCCTTATTTGGAGCAGGCAGGTACTGTCAGTCACAAATATACAAATGTCAAGAATTTGTCACCTAGTTTTAGACTGTAATAGTTTTCCTACTTTATTATCTCATCTTCCCATTAGTTTGTCAGCCTGACTGCAACCAAGTAGCAATATTTTTATTACTTTTCTAATAGGTGCCCCATTCTAATGTTACTTTCATACTTCTTGTGGCCTTAAAGACTCTACAATGGGAACTGTTTTTAACCACTCTCTCACAATTCCTTCTACGCATAAGGGGCTTCGGTTATCAGTCCTTGCAATGTTAGCCATAAAACAAATAGAAAAAAAAAATCATTTGTTAATTTTGGACAAATACTTGCTCTGTGCTTTTAAAAAAAATATTTAATTAAAGGTGTTTGCATGCACAGAAAGGAGAAAAACAGAATGAATCTGCCAGATCTGGCATGTCTGAATCAAATGGCACAAGCCGAGCATACATCTGGGACCCACTTTTCTACACGTCACACTTCTATCACATGGCTCAAACCAGCTCTTTTATGTCTGTTACACAGATACTATACCAGTGAAATCACTGTGCAAGTACCTGGATGGATCATGTATCTTATTAAGCTCTCAATACAAATCCCTTGTCGGGGCTCTGCATTTGTGCTGCTGAGGCTGTGGTTTATAGAGCTGGACACAGAACATGGGAGAGTGGCTCGGTAAATCCTCCTAAACCGGTCTGTGACGTGTACGTGCTTTCATGCCTCGTCTCCCAGTACATCCCCTTGCAAGGGACATATGTAGATATATATACACATATACTCAGGGTTAGGAAGTCAATTATCTCTCAACAGAGAAAGACCTTATGTTCAAGATATTGAGCAAGTAAAAAGCTTTGTCCCCTGGACATCGAGCCACCCATTCACAGATTCAATTACCTAAGAGTGCAACAAGTTACGTGAAGCTGCAACTCACCCGCTTTTTGCAACCAATCCCCTGGATTCATCCCGACGACTTAAACAAGCTGCTGACTCTCCTTCTCCAAACCCTTACCCAAACTGCCCCCTTCTTGCTGGTGCTCAGTGTACGCACAGCAGGCTCCTAAACAAAAGTGATGGGGCCACGTTTTCTCTTCTGACCCATCCCCTTGCCCAGCTACTTAGTGTATTTCTCTCTGCCATCCGGAGAAAAGAAAATAGATTTCAATTCTTTTTTAAAACCAGGAAGGTATCATTTCGTCTCCTTGACATACAGTTCAAAAAAAAGCAGACCTCCCAAGTCCAGTGTTGCTTTCTTTGAGGGGTGCCTGGATGGGATACGGCTGCCTCTCCCTCCTCCACGAGGGAGGCCATTTGCCCTGGGTCAGTAGTGTTAGTTCAGGGAAATCGACCCTTTGTTTTGCTGTGGGCATCCTTTCGTAACATGGATGGATCTCAGCGCAAGGACAGTTGGTAGCAGCCCTGTACAGATGGGTGTTAGGCACCTACATGCTTATTTTGAATCTGTGCCTAAATGCTTTCTTCCTTCTTCAGAGAGTAGCTAGGGACCGGCTGAGGCCATGGCTCAGCAGGAATTCCTCCTACCAACACCGTCACAACGGCATGTGCTAAAGCAGAAGACTGCAGACACATAGAGAAACACACTCGGAGCTCAGGGCTAGTGGAAAGAACAGTTGTGACCTGAAGAACACTTGCCTTCTTCCCGGAGAGGGTGATAAATGAGAAGTGATCGATCCTTCCGTATAAAAAACAGAACCCAACACCTAAAGCCAAAAGACTACAGCAAAAAAAACCAGCAGAGACACCAGCTGAAAGCCAAGGAAAAGAAAATGGGAAAAAAAAGAAATCTCCAAGGAGAAAACCCTCTAAATCTCAAGCAGAACAAAGTAAACCAACATGCAGAAAATAAAATCATTTGATGCAGGTAGCAGAAATGAGTTGGCTTTGTTTGGGAATTGGGAAGGGAAGAAGACAAAAGCTATTGCTTACCACACATGGCTAGCACATATCCTAGAAAGGACTACATTTCCATTTCTTTTTCATCCAAGGAGATGTGATGCGATAGGAGATCCTGGCTTTTTGGAGGCAGTCAATGTATTGATAACCTTCATAGCCTGAAGTGCTGTGCTACTGTTGGCTACTAACTACCAAAGTAGAGGGAAATAGGAAAGACAGAGCACTTGGTGCTTTCAAGATCTGTTTGCTGTACATCTAAAGCTCTTGGAAAAATAGAAGTATTTTTAATATTTGGTTTCTTTTTATTGATGCAGTGGTATGTCAGGAACAATTTGTCACTGAGACTGTAGAAAGCCAGGATAGAAAGGCAAGATAGTGTGAGGTGAAAGGGGAGATTGCACTGCATTTTGCAGCCGCCGCATTTAGAAGGAAAGAATCCAGCCAGCAATGGAATTCACGGCTAAACAGCAAATACATTTTGACTCAGGTGGACTTACTGGAAGAAGAAGAGTTGTGTATCTCTGAAACTTACTTCAGTCTTAAATGATTTAGTAATTTCAGGAATTAGCTTAGGCTGGAGATTTCAGCTGGAACGTGGGAGTTTCTCTTAGGCAGACACCTGTGCCAGGTCAAAAGATTGATTCTTAGGTGGTTATGAATTACACCTGTCAGAAAATATTTTGTTATGCCTGGAAAAAAAAGATTTCAACTCTGAGGTTTCTTACTTGAGCTGCATTTATGTTATTTCTAGTTGACTGAGCAATTTTTGAAACTTACTTTAGTGTCTATTTGTGCTTACAGTTTTTCATAACTGTATCTTTAAAGCATTTTAAATGTTCCAAAATCTTTATCTCTTTTTCTTTTTTGATATGTTAAATCTATATGACTCATGGATATCTCATACTAGGTCGTTATGTGCCAACAAGGCACTATACCCAAAGTGGTTGGCTTTGGGATGCCAAGGGTGGAAAAGGTAGAAAACATTGTATTGATCTAGATGAGTACAACAGCTGTCACCTTTGCAATGACTGGATCTTCACCATAATTAAACCAAACATTTGTTGAAGCTGTATATGTATCGTGCTGCCTTTTCTCTTGGAAGCTGTTTATGTTGCTAATGCCATGTTTATCTGAACACTGTTTGGGTAGCATCTCTTTTTTTTCTGTTTTGTTGATGTTTTCAGCATCAGTATCAGTCTCTTTCAAGCATCTACTTGTCTTCTCCCATGGCATCCTTTATGGTCAGGACGACTTACACAAAACAATTCACCATTGCCAGATTGAAAACCTTTTGTGAAACATCTTCTGCACCAATTCCTCCAAGTGATGAGCATGTTGGAAGGCATCAATTATGCATGCCTAAATAAAAAGCTAAAATCCCTTACATCTGCTGGGATCATGCACCTCATATTTCTTTTGAAACCCCTAATATGGTTGCTGTTGCTAAAATGCCAACAAGGATGACAACAATATCAATAAAAATAATAGCTGAAGAGCCAACAAAACACACATAATCTGCTAGTAACAGAGGCTGCTACCTGTGTTTATATGCTGATGCTATGTTGGCTGAATCACTCTCTTCTCTCCAGTGTGTACTGAATCCACAAAATTAATAGAATGAAAGTTATTCCTGAGCATAAAATTGATTGTGAATCCCATAATTAAATTAGAACCACCACTTTCTTAAGTGCTTCTCAAAATTCTTCTCCTTTAAAGACTTAAAGCAAGGAAATGTTAGTGAAAACTTGACACCGTTTTGAACCCAGAGCTTTCTTTTGGTCACCTGTCAGGGGATGTTTTTAAATGTCTGAACAGCACATATTTTCACAGGAGGTAATAAAAAAAGAAACCATCCCTCATGGGTCCATGGGTCAGTGCAGGGAGTAGAGACACCCACTGTGTAACCCACCGACGGGCTGCCGGCTCTGCAGGCTGCAAGGCAGCATCACCAATATTCATGGCCGAAAGGAGTCAGCAGAGCAGAAGACATGAATTGCTGCCAACTCGTATCCCTCACATCACTTTGTTCAGGACTGAATGAGATCTGTCAGTCTTTTTCTGCAGGAGGGTCTCATGGCCAAGATAAGGACCTTGCTCCTGACCCCACTTCCCTTCTCCCATGGTGTCAAATGTTGACCTGCCTGATGAAAAGTTAATTTAATAACGGTTCTTTCTTCTCTGCTATATCTACTCCTCGGGTCATTCAGATAAAACTAGTATGTTCGTGACTCCATTTTAAATAATACTTTTTTTTTTTTTTTTTAAGATGAGGAAAAAGGAATGAGACACTATCTCCTTAAATCACAGTTCTGGGTAATTACAGCTAGGTTAAACTCCAAAGGACAGAAATCAAACCCAGACTACTCAATTGCTGTAGCTAAAAACTAATATTCCCTGAGATTCAGGGTGTTACAGTGTCATCTTCATAATGAAAAGTATTATTTTTCTGGGGGGGCACCCTCCAGCTAGGTTAATGACACTTTGGATTCTGTTGTCCCTGCTGCAGCGCCTGGATTTCTGCATGACAAGAGCTCAGTTACTCCTGCGTTGTGGCGTGTATGCTTTGGCTCTCTGCCCCTGAACTTTAATAGGAAAGCATCACAAAACTAACCAGTAAAAACATTGCTGCCTTACTCAAGGTGAGATGTTTGACTCAGGAAAAAGGGCGTTGTAGTCACTGTCTGTCTGCAACTTACTCCAAGTTTCTGCAGCCTGAAATATATAAAGGATTCCTAGATGGGATGAAAACAATCAGTAATTCCACAATATCATGTCTGCATTGTGCTCTGGTGCAGGCCTAAAGGTACCCTCTACTTCTTCAGCTTTGTGCTGTTCCAGCTACGCAAAGCAGATGGCAAAGTGGAGGGAATAATGTGGAATATGTGTGTTATAATGGCTCTCTTCTCTTTAGGCACAAGTGTGAATTCTCACTGCCCTGCACATTTCCACTCATCAGTATCACCTTCATGAGTGAAACAGCTACTCTACATTGGAGACCAGACTGGGGCCTGAAGACCGTGAAGTGAAACCATTGTGTCTGGGATCAACTTTTTCTCCTGTTTCCTAACCTGCTTAGCGTGACTTTAATGCAGCTCAATGTCTGGGCTATTGCCTTCAGCATAGTATCAACCGCAGCTGTATTTGCTGTCCTGGACTCTAGCAGACTGTTTTCACAACAGCCAGCAACCAGCTACCTGTCCAAAGAAGGAATTTCTCCCACACCGTTTGCTTGTGTATTAACCTTTTGATTCCCTTATTCTTTATTTTTCAAATGTACGTAAAGACTGAGGAAATGCTGGGGATTTTGAAGAGGAAAAGGAGGCACCATGAATGTGGTATGGCAAAGGGTAAGTGTGAGGCAGAATCAGTTCTGAGCCATCAAGCAGCTAAGGAGGCATATTTGGTCTATATTTGGCACAGACATAGCTAGCTGTTATTTATCTTTCATATTCATCATGAAATATCTTTCATGACATCATTCACTAGAGTGATACAGAGCTGTAGGCTAAAGTATGCATTCACAGTCATGCTTACTAAAAATACTGAGATTATGCATGTAGCCAAGGATTTCTGAAATAGTCCAAGTGGCTCTTCAATGCTTCAACAAGTTGTTTTCTTTCCAAATGGTCTTTATCTTTCATATCATCTCCGTTTACCATCTCATGCCATTTATTGCTTTTTACAAATGTCTTAAAATATTTTAAGACTAGAGTTTAATTATTACAATGACATAAACCAAAATTCAGACTTCTGATGTCAATGATGAAAGGTAAAATCTTAGGTTTAGTTGCAATAGGAGATAATACCAACCACCAGATTTGTGGTTCCTTACAGCCAACACTACAGGGCTTAGTTTTATTGATGGCACACAAACTCTGTCTTCTCTTATTCATGCTGGGTGCCTAGTATTTCTAAAAAAACCCTTATTTCTAGAATAATATTCTAGAAGACCAAACATGCTACAGGCTATGGTGCATATTCTCTGAACCCCTAATGGCAGAGGAGGCCGTGTGCCATTGTGCCTCATCTAGCTGCAGTAACCAAATGGGAACTAAAACACTCCAGTGGACATCTAGTTCATTACTTGTGCTTGCTTTTTTCTTTAGACTTTTAAATCTGCTCCACAGCAATCTCCTTATTTAGTAACTACATACTTCTGTTTTTCCCTTGACTGCAAAGATCTATAACCTCTTGACTCTTTTTCTAGTATTATTCTCATTTTCTTGGCAAACTTGTAGAAGGAAATTAGGAAAAGGTTATGAAGAAATCAGAAGTTGCACTGTGACTCACTCAAAGGAAGCAAGATGTCTGATTCTAGTAATCTGTTCTGACAAATTAAAATTTATTTTAATAACGAAATTATTAAGATGAATAATAAGGTTATTTCAGGAAGATTTGCCACTTGTCTAGAACCCAGGCAATAGAGAAAATCCAACGTACTGAAAAACAGAGGTTGCCAAGTTCAAAACCAACCTTTAATTTTATGTCTTAGTTTTTATATTTAACATTAACAGGATGTGAATTTTTGCACGAGTGATTACATTTAGATAATAGCTATTAGCATGGAGATCTCTAACTGAGGTCTAACTCCGAGGTCAGAAATCAAATGTGTGTTTTCCACGCAGGATGGCTAAGCATCTAAATTGATTGCATCTGCCATTACCTGTAGTTTTGTGTCTGCAATTCAAAATAAGGGGCTTTCCATCCTCATTTCAAAATTTGGTTCACACCACTCATTTATTACAACCTTCTCTATTGAGCATTCAGCTGCAATAGAGACACCAAAAACTAAGGCTAGACATGCATGACCAGTTGATGATACCAGAACAGTACATCAAAGAAAGTGTCTTGTAGATGACTGGTCGATAAATCTGCTTGACAATTTAATTGGTATAATTGATAAAATCCATATAACTACTAGGGAGGAAATTCAATTACTTTATACAAATCAGATTGGGATTTAGATTAAAATTTTCTGGGTCAATTCTGTTTCATGCAAATTATGTTATGGAAGACCCCCTGGTTTGGAACACATTTATTAAGCTTCTCGTAGAAAGTGTATTAATTCATGCAGAATGGCGTAGCCTAGTATCCCTACACATGGCGTATGTATGTTCCCCATGTGGTCTTCAAATTTCCACATTTGCATGCACAAAAATACCACAGTAACCACAAGTTGTGTTGCTGTTCTATTCTTACGTGATCAGATAGTGCCTTAGGAGACACAACAGATTGCAGTACTGCTCTGACACAAGGGGTGTTAAAGCACCGTTCATTTGTGTTATTCACGGAGGCCTTTTACTGTATCGATGGCGAGATTTAGGAGTTCCTCCAGTTCTGAACTGAAGAAGAAGATGACTGGAATTGCTGAAGGGAAGTCTGCGGCTTGCATTATACAGGTAGGGAGACCGAATAATTACAACAGCTTCTTCCAGCCTTAAAACTCATGAAAGGAAATACATTTTTGGGTTTTTTTGCTCTTCAAGCTTGATGGAGAGCAAAGGAAGAGCTTTCTCTTTCTGATATGTAGTAGAAGAGTGGAAGGATTTTGGCTGATCTTGTTTCTTTGATGATACATCTGCACCTTCTCAGGTCCTGCGGGAGAGGCACGATTGCTTCTGTCAGGTCTCAGAAATCTTTACATAGTTCTGCTACAGGAGAGTTTAATGGACGTCGATCAGTAATCCTGGCACGCAGCCCTGGGTGTGCTTGAACACACATAGGAAAGCAGAGACACACAAGAAAACTGTGCTCTTAAATGAGAGGGGCAGGCAAAGCCTGGAGGCCACTCCGGTCCCACAGCCTGCTTACGGGAGGTGGTACTGCAGCCACAGAGAGGGGAAGGTGCTTTTCATGGGAACATAACACCCTCTACCAATTGTCAAGGAAAAGAAACGGTCGGAGGCCTGCTGTTTGTGTTTACATGACTGCATACCAGCTGTACAGTAATATTGTAATAAAAGCTGCTTGCGCAATCATTGTTATGCTGGTGCTGTTTAGCAGCTTGCTTCCAATATTGCATTACAAAAATTACATATTTCATATAATCAGGTCTGTCTCTTACTTAATCATCCTACTCTATGTATAAATCTTTAAAATGGACAGACTTATAAATCACATGCATTTTTCATTTATTGTTTATTCTAAGCCAGGCAGTTTCTTATTTAAATTGCCATATGAATAAATCTAATAATCCTTATTCACTTACATCATCTCAAACTTTAAATCTAGTTCTGACTGAGGTCATAAGTGAAATCAGTATTAAGGGCAAAACTAGCAGCTGTAACAACTATAATAGCTCACCAAATTATGTTAACGGGCTGAAATAACATTAAAAATGAGGAAGAATTGAATTACATTATTAAAGCATGCTATGCTGAATCAGGCAAACATTTAGCCTAACCAGAGATCCTGAATGTGCATGTGCTGAGTTTATCATCACACTAGTCCATATGCCCTGGATAAATGAGGAGTAAAGACACTTCCCCAAACCTGTCTATTTATAAACTGCATTTGTATATGGTATTATACAGGGTTGGTTTTTTTTAATGCAATAGCTAAATTCTAAACAACTGTCCTCACAGCTAGAGCCAGAAATACACTTCTGGGTCTAGAATGGGCAGTTTTGCTGGTCTTTTTATTGGGTGTGATTCTGATCCTTTTAATCAGCAACACAGGAGATTTCATGGAAGAGCTATCAAAATTATTCCTCTTTCTTCCTGAAAAAAAACCAACAAATCCCATTTTCCTATTAAAGAAAATGATAGAAGGGCTGACTCAAGCACTCCATCTGTCTAAAAAAACAATTTACAGTTTATACGAAAACTCACACAGAAAAGGAAGTGAAAGATTTCTATGTCACAGAGGAGGGTTTGAAAACCTTCAGCATTACTCCCAAGTGGCAACAGATTTCAGAGGCTTTGCTTAGAGCGATCACCTAGGTGTCACAGCACTTACCTCTACATGAAGCTTCCTGCATACAAAGATGTACTTCACATTCTCACTGCTATTTTTATAGTAAGTGGATTTTCAGCTATTGTTATTTAGCATTTGGATCGCTGGAGCCTATGAAGAGGAACTACATCATTCATTATATCGACTTATTTCCAGCACTGATGGAAAGAGTGTGAGGAGCAGGGCAGGATCCTTCCTCTGCTGAACCCTTCCAGCTTCTGGCAATGCGCAGCATACGGTTTTTCCTTGCCAAAGGCCATCATGTTTATCAGCTGTCCCTGGGTCTATTTCCTATGAATTAATCAAATTCCCTTTTGAACCCATTTGCACTTTAGATCTCCACAATGTCCTCATATGCTGCTTGGAGCAATCTGCTATCTGATCGTTTTATTAATTGTCCTGTATATCATATGATCTGCTTTATGAGAGACAGCAAAAACCCACGTTCATTGCTTGCTTTTGCCATGCTGGCCACAATCCTACAGACCTCTCTCAGTCCAAGCCTTCATGGGAGATAGGCCACACCTCAGATCGACCCTCTTGCCTGTTTCCATACCTTTCTGCACACAGGACCAGCGGTTGATGCAGCAGCATAATGATGCTCTGTTTCCCATATTAATTTCCAAGAAAGCATAAAATTTTATTTACTGTTTTGTTCAGGAACGAAAGGCTGCCAACACACAGGCTCCATTAGATCTCAACATCTAATGAACTGCATACGCATCTCTCTCAAAATGCATCACCTTGTGAGCATCTTGCTTGAATTTGCAAGATACTTGGTGTTTTCTGAGAAATGGCTTGGAAGTGTGCGTGGCTGTAACAAACAGTGGTTACAAGCATTTGCCACTCTGCTTGTTTGGGAATATCTGCACAAGGGCTACATTTCTCAGCAGGCTGTTGGCATCCATGAGCCAGACAGGCAGGAGAGGTGCTGGCGTGAGGGTTATGAGGTCCCTGGGCTTAGCGGGGCTTGGGACAGCAAGGGGAGAAGCAAAACCCCTCCTCAACCTCTCTTGGCACCAGCTACATCAGTGCTGCTGGAGCTGAGGCCAAGCCTGAGCATCCTCAGCCAGCCACTACTTCTGTAGATCTCCCCAATTCTGTGCAGTTCAAAGCCAGCTCAGTTTGTCTTTATGCATCCTTTTGTCCTAGTAATGGCTCTTCTAGAAAGGGCGAAGTGGCACAAGTAACCAAGAACTGCTCCAAATTGGGATTTTTTTTCTCGCTGTGATTCAGAAAATTCAGCAAGCAAACATACCTACACACACACACATTTAAATAAGATCCAGATAATGCACTGGAAAACACTCCTAGCTCATTTATTTTGCCAGCTGTAATTATTTTTTATTCTTTATAAAACTAAATAGTACAATAAAATTTTATAGTCAATATGCAGTAATTGCGCTAGCACTACGGGGGCGGGGGCTGGCTGCTCCCTGGGGTCCAGGACCACAAAAGCTCCCCAGGGGCAGCAGGGCAGGACCTCGCAGGCAGGACCTGTCCTGCCACCCCAGCCAGGGAGCAGAACAGCCCGGAGTAGCCCTAGCCCTGGGCATCGTCACCTCCCTGGGGACAGCTGGGGGACCCCAGGGCCATGACAGGGTTCAGCAGTGGCACAGCAGTGCAGGGGGCTCCCGAAATGCGGCAGAAGCCGAACCAAGTTCAAACCATAGATGTTGACACTTCAGTGCTGACCACTGCAGGACATGATACCTTGTAAGATCTTTTGTAAAATAATTTTTAGAAATATGAATTGTGTCGCTGTCACCCAATGTCATATCTTTAGGGGGAGACAGGCCATCTGCCATCTTTCAGTGATGGTGACTGAAGATGCAATTACTGGACTGTGGATTGGTGAGACCTTGTATCTAGCAAAGGCATGACATCTTCCAGCAGGCGGAAAACAGTAACTTTTCTGTTAGCCAAGTTAAGATATTTGATAATCCTATACTTTAGTTCAGCATTAAATAGCTGCCATAATTTAGTCTGTTTTAGCCATATCATTACAACTATGTTCTCTTACATTTTAAATACATTTCTAGAAATTAGAAATTAAGAACCTGCAGATACTTCATACTGAATCCCTGTGGAGACTGCCAGGTCCTTCTAGATTTTAAATGTACCTGATGAGCAGAACTAATCTGTGTATACCAGTGAGATACAGTAAACATCTGCTGCTTTCTATCAGATGGGACAGTGCTGGCTTCGTAAGCAATTCATGGCAACCGTGAAGAAAATCATATTAGTCCTCTGTGCTTTCATTATCTCTTTTATGACTTTAATATTTTCTGTGACTTTGAAAATGCTAACAGCCGTCAAAAATAAATAAGGCACATTGGAGATGCTGCCTTTCACTGCAAGAGATCTTAAAATGATTAACTAACAGAGGTCTTCATGATCCTCCTACGTCAGCTGCCTATTTTTCTGCCAGTATATTCAATACTTACACATCCAAAGCTGCTACTCTGGGGATGTCAGATCCTGTTTCTCTTTGCAAGCAAGCTTTAAAACAAAATGCATCACATTGCCCCTATTCCAAGCTGGTCTGCCCCTTTAAGAATGGAGGGAAATTTTGTGGACGAGTATCCTCAAGTTCAGTAATAACTTCTTTTTAATGATGCAGTCAGAGAAGAAGTGGTGGTTTTGCAGGAGGCAGCATGGGAGAGGAAGCCTATGGGGGAAATAAAAAAAAAAAATCCCTTTTTATATCTAGGTGTGCAAGTACAGATTAGTGGTGGGAGCTACATGAGTCGAGCGGGTTAACCTCTCCTTGTCTTCCAGCTGCCAGAAGAAAAACTAACTCAGAGACTGCTGGGAGTTGCAGTCTTAGATTATGCCAGCCTTTAGCAGGGGATTCTGGCAAAAATCCCTTCTGGAAAGGGCACAGTGCTTTCTCTGCACATGGCAGCATTTTGAGGAAGTCCAAAGTGCTAACTCCTGCCTCAAAATGCTCTTTCTTTCTCCTGAGGGCTGGAAAACCCAGAGCTGCCTCTTGGCCCCATGCCCCAGGGGTGAAGCCCTCTCTATTTTTAGGTTTTACTCACTTCAAGTACAATCTTAGGAGCAGGGTCTGTTTTAAGTTAGGGATCCTTCCTCCTCTCCTCCACGCAATCCTGCTGGGTACAGGGATGTCGAGTCTGAAACGCCTGTCGCAGAGATGTGTCGTGCACTGCCAGCCACTCAGCACCCTGAGCCTGAAATCTTCTCCACAGAGTAGGTGCCTATAATTAATTTTTTTTCAGGGAACCATAATGACTGCCTTTTTTTTATCTTGGTGGTTTTTTTCTCTCTCTTTTAGTAAAAGCAGACTGCTTTCATTTAATCTTCTTGGTTAAAACATTCACTCTGAGCAGCCATGCATTTCAGGCCTTTTTCCACAGAAGAAAGAGGTTTCATCTCCCGTCTCGTGGAGATGACCTTCATGACTGCCACGTGGGCAGAAAGAACTGACAATTTTATGGAGGGGTCTAGATGCTGTCACCTGGTCGTAGAGGTGCTCAGCAGGGAGGAAGGATTTTTGTGTTGAGGATGCGGGTGCTGGTGCTATTCCTAGTTTCATTCAACGCAAAATCCATGACCGGTGTGGGAGCTGTGCCTGTTGTGCTACTTGGTGGCACAGCTTCACCCAGAGAAAGGCTGAACAAACCACCCAAGCCCAGCCAGCAGCCTGGTAGCTTTCTGGCACCTCTGGAAGCAGGACCATGGGCACTGCTGGACATGGATGTAGGCGAGTCAGGCATCTTCACAGCTCAGCAGTTGCTTCTTGATTTTTTGGAGCCAAGTTTTGGCCTCTGCTGCCTAAAGCTTGCCTATGTTGCTTCTGGGATCAGGATGCCAAGGCTGAGATAAGGACCCCGAAGTGAAAACATTTGAAGTCAGAAGGGAGTTGGAAAAATCTCAACCCTATTAAGGCTGTGCTATGAACACGAGCACTTCTCCAGGGACCTGCCAGGAGGGGGCTCAAGGTGGTGAGGATCCATCCATCCATGCCTCATCACCCAGGCAAGTCCCATCCAGCACGCCTGGCCCATCTGGCTTTTCTGTCTTTGGAGCCTGTAAGGAGTGAATGGGTCAAATCACCCCTGAGATAACACATACATATGATTTAATGCATTATATTTGAACTCAAACCGATGTGCATCTGTGCTTGAAGGTATGAGGGATCTGGGGCATTATTCAAGTTTCTCTCAGCACAATAATTCTCACTCAGCACAAACAGGGAAATTATGCTGTGCTGTAGAACATCTTCTATGTCTTAGTGTCAGTGATTAACTTTCTCTAAGCTCTGACATGCTTCTACATTAATAGGAACAAATGCAATCATAGAGCAGTTGAGCTCGATTAATTACAGAACCACATGGTACAATTTCAAAATGAAATATATCTGTTGCTCCATTTTTATTTACAAATAGATAAATAAACTCATGTCAAGGTAATGCCTTAATAGTCTGCCGGTAAAAAAAGGCAGCATTGGTAGACAGGTTTACAGGACAAGATCTATGAATGTAATTTCTGAGCTTTTTTCTTGCATTAAAGAGGATGCTCTGGACTTGAGTTTCTCTCAGATAAAACACTGGGAAATCCCCTCTGGAAGAAATTGTTAATACTTTTGAATTGGCATACTCTGTTATGCTCTGTACCTTTAAAACAGTACCTAGCAGTACCTGCCAGTCTTCACTGCCAAGAGATAAGGAACTGTGTTCTGTGCTGGACTGCCAGCAAAAAAAAAAAAGGAAAATTAACAGTTGATCTGCAAAGTCTTGGTTCTGTCAGCCTAAAAATGCCTCTCTTCTGCATCCTGCCTGCTTCTGCACTCAAATGCTTAACATACTTTTGGGAGCTGTATAAATAAATAATACTGTTGTTTGATGATAGCATTGCAGAAAGAGTAATTTGTAAAGAGAAGTGGCTTCGTGTATATAAGTCATAATCTTCTGTTCCATGATCGCTTCCATGGGTATAATCTGTAGTACAAACTACTTCAGACAGGGATTAGCTTTTGAATTTAGGTCACTACAGTGTCTAGTCCAAAATACTAGGTCTGATTTCTGATTTTACAACACTCTTAATTCCTGAGCTGTGCTGACTGCTGCAGTTCTTGATCAACACTGGTACATAAAAGTGTAATACAACTCCATACAATCCATTACAAAATTACTGGCTACAAAATTAGCCATTATTATTAGTTATTGGTGAGTTATTGTTCAAATAAATTATGCTATTCTAAGTATCAGCAGAAGCTAAGTGAAATAATTTACATTATTGTTCTTGACAAGAAGGTGAAGCGGGAGGAGAGCCAGATTCATTTTAAGGCCAGGGATAAATGTGAGTAATTAGGGAACACCCAAAATTCAACAAAGCACCACAGTCAGCTTGAAAAAGTGAGCACATTTGTTTTGTAAACACAAGTGGGCTGAAATCATCACATTTTCTTCAAATTGAAGAGCTAATGGCCTTCTTTTAATGTATACATTGCTTTTTTTTTTACCTGAACTGTGCGGTGTTCAGAATCAGAAGATTTTTTTCAGCATAAATTAAATCATAATCATTTCAGCATAAATTAATCAGAGCCCATATTCATCTGACGACAGTTTGAACTCGATATACACAAGGGTTTGGATCACAGGCTTCACAGCTTACTTTCTTTTCTCTCGCCCCTCTGATGATCATAGAATCATAGAATGGCTAGGGTTGGAAGGGACCTTCAAAGGTCATCTAGTCCTGCAAGAAGCAGGGACATCTTCAACTCATGTACTTCACTCCATTCTTGGATCTCTTTCTTTTATATGTTGGATACAAATAAATGCTGTGTCTTTTCAAGGCTGCCTCATTTTTTGGCTGCCTATATTTCTGCAGGGAAGGAAAGGTGCTTCAGCTAGCGCAAGGTGTCCTAACTGTCTCCCAACTACTCCACTGTCCTCTGGCATAATTTTGGCCATGTCTGTGCAGGAAATTTCTTGGGTCTTTAGCACCATAGTAGATTTGCTTGTTGTCTTTGTGATCTTCTTTCTTTGACAAAAACGTTATTTAGGTGTGTGTGTGTGTGTGTATAAATCTGCTTGTTCATCACTTACTGAACTGATGTATGCATGAAGAAAAAAAATATTTTTTGCCAGCACATGCCTTTTATTGGCATAAATTATTTTAGCAAATCTGTTTTAATGGGGATGAGGCATAGCTCTCACCTAATTCTTGCCTAATGCTCTCTCTGTCTTTCCTCCTCTCCTTGGGTCCTATGTACTCTCCAGCAACATTTTGCACTTGGATCAGCCACCCCTTCATTAAGATAATTCCTTTGCTTTCAAAACTCTCTTCTGATGTCTTCCTTCCACTTAGACTTCATTCGGTGTGCCCTCCGGCACCATCTGCAACCACCTCTTCACCTGATCTTTTTGTTCTTATCCTCTGTATTTGAATTAAATTATCTTCTTCTTGGGGCAGGGATCTTGCTTCCTGTGCCTTTATGAAGGGATGTTTTCATGCCCGGATATGCAGAAAAAGGAGAATACAAGCCAAGAAGAAAATGTTTTCAAATTCTATTCTGAAGTTTCAGCTGTAATTTTGCTGTTGGACGGGCAAACTGAAACCACCATTTAAAATCTACCAGTGTAATCTCCAGAAGCAAAAAAAACCCTTGAGCTCAGCAATTAGAAAATGGAAGAAGATCACTTTCCATAAATGTGTTATGGTTTGCAAAGATCTAGATACAGGAATGAATAGCTAATTCACAGGTATTATCATTTAAGAGCCAAATCTACTAAACACACCCCTGACTTGAAAGGAATCTAAAAATAGGAGGCATGTCAATTACTGGAATCCTTAAATTATGCATACCTTTCAAAATCTTCTATCAGTGTCTTAGGTTTTGCTTCATTGGTGATTTCTGCACTTCCTCCACAAAGCAAAGTAAAACTGTAGTTTGTTCCAATAAATGTTGTGCCTGAGGGGCTGTTATTTGTTACTAGGAATTAATTTAAGGGATCAGATCTTGTCATCCAGACCTAAAAGGAGTTTCGGTCCATCAGATCTTGCATCTTGCTTTGGAAGTGATCAGCATTTAGAGGAAAATGCTCTGCTTTTTTTTTTTTTTTTTTTTTTTTTCCCAGAAGGGAATAAATTATTCAAAAAATATTAATGTAGAAGGCAAGCAGAGAAAAACTTTCTCCTTCAGTAACTTAAAGAAAACCTTTCACATCTGACTGTATCAGAAGGATGCAGAGACAGGATTATTTTGGGTTTCTGTTCAAGAACCCTAAAATAAGTGCATCTATTATCTGCATAGGTAATCACTATACAAACATTTGGGTATGCAATGAGAGAAAAAAATAATATATCATATCTTCATGGTTTATACAGTAAAAGATGGGGGTAGCTCACTTGCATGACAAAGGGCACAGATTTTGAGGAGAGTGCTCAATTCTTGAAGTTAAGCAGGTGTATAGATTATTCTTAATGCAAGGCCTGGATGCACAAAACTGGATTTGAGGGAAAGTAGAGCTGCCCTTCCTTGTTTATGTGGAGAATTTCTATTTCTTTAAGTCTCCTGGTACCATGACATGGCCTCCATTCACTGGATTCAGCTCTGTAAGTGCACATATTTGCATGGCTGAAATCTTTATCCCAGTAAAACAATATTTTAATTTTAATATAAAATTGTTTTAAACCTGACTGCATAGGTCACAGGTTAGGAGTCTCTTTCCAAAGCTTCTCAAAGTGTCATGTCACTCCTGGAGGAGGCTTGTCATTGATATTTCCTTTGCCAATGCCATAAATCCTTTCTTTTCACCTGCAGCCTTATGACCTGAATTGAATATGAAGCTGGTCAAGTTCAAATGCTCTTTTGAGCTTAATAACTAAGACAGTTAAAGCACAAGAATAACATTGCCACCATCAAGCCCAGCCACCTTTGGCTCTCTAGCTCCACTACCAACTACCTCCTTGTGAACGGATGAGGTTCAAGTCTGAGTCTTGAGCAAGGACTTCTCTGTCTTGCTCCACCATGGGTCAGAGCCTCTGTACCTCCACACCCTAACAGGAATTAGCCTATGCCACACCATGTTTTGGTTAATACATCGTTATTCATGACTACCGATAACATTCAATATTCTTTGATTCTGTATCATCTGCCATTATACCCATATCACTCACAATAATTATGACAAGAGCATGGCAGAAAGGAGAGACAAAAGTCTCAAAATCCTGGGGGGGTTTGTAACTAGGATCTACCTTTTTTTTTGTTGTTGTTTTCTACAGGAATTTAGGCCATGTTTTTGAGAGCAAATAAGAGTCTGATTGCAGCTACTTTACTTACATATACTAATCAATTAAGTGCAAATGTTTAACACCTCTTTTTGAAACAGTTGTGCATGTGGTTCTCGATGTGCAGGTATAATAGAAAGAAGTATCAGATTCATGGTCTGAAAGACAACCCCTCTCTGTGTAAAAAAAGAAAGTCCAGGCATCAACAGAATAGGGAACCAAATCTCATGGTAATTTATTGACTCAAGTCTACTTAGAGAGTCTGTTGTAACTCTGCTGCCAGATAAGACTATCAATTAAATATTAGTCTAGTAATGATTTTTGGAATCTGATCTTCAAAATGCTGGACTTGAATGATAAATTTATCTTATGAAGTCTCTGGACAGATGGATTTCATGTGCCGCTACTGAATCAGTGCTATCTGAATGCACCCTGAGGCATCCAGTTCTCCTGGCAGGCTCTGAAGAGCTGCAATCATTAAGTGTGATTTTTAATTTTTTTTTTTTTTTTTCTTGAGGTGTACATCTATAAAATTATTTTCATGTCACAATCAATCACCAGGAAATACACAGCTGCAATCCAATCTATGAGATGCCATATTCCTTTATTATGGGAAGAATTCTCCTCTGCGCATTTTTTGCCACCTCAAAACTGTTTATTGAAATAAACATCCTAAGAAAGCTCCAGTTTGAGACAAGTCTTGAGGCATCATGTTTTCACTTTGGCAATCCACTACAGCATTTTATGAGGCAGATCAAAACTGCTTATGGAAGCTAAAAAAGCTCCCCTCAACCCTTGCATGCATGTGTGGGTGTGTTCCAATTAGAGCTTGGGGGATAATGAATCCTTTATCCAAGATCTTTCACCTCCTTTGTTTGTAAATTGTCAACAACGAGATCACAGTTTTCTTGAAAGTATTTCTTACTGGAAATTATTCCCTGGGCCTTATTTCTTTCCACCTTTCACCAGTTTCCACCTTTTTTTATATCCTATTTTTCTTTCATCTTTTTCTCCCTGGACTCTAACTGCACATGATCTGTATGTATCACCGACTACTGTCTGTACAGACACTACATTGTGTTCAGACTCTGCTCGTGCTATTTTTTACCCCTAAACCTGTGGAGTCATCCAGACATAGAAAAAAAATGTAGGTAAAGCGCTATCACCTCAGAACGTTTTATGCTTCTTTTGTACTCAGTTTGAACACTCATATATATGCATGTACGTGCAAGTAAAACAAAAAACCAATCTGTTGTGGTTCATCTTTCACATTTAGCTGCTGAGGTACTGAAATGATTTTGCTAAAGCTGCTACATTTTTGCTTTATACTTTTTTTTCTTATCATATCATTCTTTTTTCCTAGTTCCCTAACTTTTCCTTTGTCTTTAGCACAACTACCATTTCTGTAAAGCCACTTATTTGCCTGGGAAGGAATAGCAGTAGCTATTGTAGCTCATTTGTATTTCTTTCAGATGCAGAAATGGCAGCCTGTATATTAGTGAACTATTGTGATAGAGGTTCAACAGTTTATAGTTTCCCAGCTTGTTCTACCTTTCTGAGACCCATTCAGATACTGGAACCCCATGCATGGAGGACCTTTCGCCAGTTCATAGAAATTCCGGGTCCAATGGCAATGCCGGATATTAAATTTGGATCTAATGACTTTTATCGTTTGGCACCAGCCCTGCTCAACCTGTCTTGATTATATAGACCCAGAAAACTCTCAGGTAGGCTGTATCCTTGTAAGCTTTGTTTTTCTCTTCTGACCTGGAATAAATCCCTTAATTGTAGCTTTGGACTCTGCAGAATGTCAGAGATGCCAACACAATCATATGTACATGGAGGGGAAACAGACATGCTGCTATCCCTAGCAGAAAATAAATATGTCTTAAAACCACTTTTTAGGCTTTGGACACATAATGGCTTGGTCTATCCTAAACAGCATATTGGAAATCTCTCCTGTGCCCTTATGTTTTGTTAGCATCAGTGTAGCGTTGAGAAAAGACTACCCTTTGTTTTTTATGGCCGCTATGGATCCTGCAATCTTTAGTTACTTTTTGCTAGAAATACCTACTTTTGCTAGAAAACACTACTGAACATGAGAAACCAGAGAGTAAAACATGATTGTGTTTCCTTTTCAGGGGATGTTAGTTATTTCTTCAAGCAACAGGTGACTGAAATCAAGAAACGAAGCTAGACGGAAACAGCATGGCTAAAATAGTTTAAAAAGAGAGGAAAGAGGCAGATTTTAGATTAATTTCAAAGTGTTGTTTAAGATTCAGAGCAGAACGGAGTGATATTAGCACCAGTGTCATTCCAGGGAGGCTCAGAGAGGCTGTACGTGATGTGTACGCAGAAGCAAGGGAGGCAGTCCAGTGCGGCCACAGGCTCCCACGCTGCACCTACCACTCTTGTTTCCAGTGCACTCAAAAACAGCAAATAAAATGCAGGCAAAATCTGACGTAGTGATTATTAGTATTAGAGAAAACTGTAAAAAGGCAAGAGCAAAACAGAAGTGACAATCTGGGCTCTTATAAAACCTTCGACTGTCTGATCTGCAACACTACTAGTGCAACTTTGAAGTCTCCTTCATCCAGTACTGAGAGGTTTTTGTCTTCCAGCTGGTGACTTTCTTTAGATTGCTTTGCAAGTGAAACTAAAATGTACAAAGCCAAACCTTGAATAATCTGTCTGCTCCCAAAATAAGCATCTTAAGTGCTGACAGCTTTACTGCTGTGGAGCAGGTGGGGAAACCCCAGGAGAGGTGACTTGTCACAAAAAAAAAAAAAAAAAAAAAATTTCCATTTTCTGTTCCTTGATTACAACACTCCCTGAAAAACTAAACAATTATTTTAAAATATGTTTCTCTGCCTTCTATATTAGCAGTCCATCTAACTTATGACTTCTGCTACCTGACTTCCAGATATCTGCCTTGAACACATTAAAAGTTATCAGTGTACTCTTTTCCCCCATCCTGAAAATCTGAACCATTTTAAATAATGATTTGTGAATTGTTTGATTATTTAATTGCTGGTGTTACTAGAGTGCTTGTACATTTTAATCAAGCACTAAAACACAGTTACATGCTTCAGAGCACGTAAATCCGTTGGCTTCTTATCTCGGGGTCTAACCGGAGACAAAAATAACTCTGAAACACTTGAGTGAAGTATAGGTATGCAAAGTTTTGTTTCCTGTATGGCAGAGGAACAAAAAAACATCGAAGTCTCTTACTTCTTTTGGCTTCAATGACTGTGGGCTACGTGTCATACCTAGCTTCCCTCAGAGCTAGTTTGTCTACTGTTCTGAGGGAGGTGAGAACTGCCCAAAGGGCACGGGTTTCTTGGCAAAGCCATGAGCTATTTCTTTACGATAAGAAACGAGAAGTGCAAGGTAGTACTCAGCACCCATGTCCACCTGGTTTTGTGCTTCTGACTTAATGTGCCTTAAAGTGACCAAAGCCCTACCAGACAAAAATAGCTGATGGGACGCATAACTCCAAACACCACTCCTGTTGTGTTACCTTCTTGTTATCATAGGATAACTCCCCTGATTTTACCAGAATTTGCTCTCACAAAACCAGCTGTTTAGAGGGAAGCAGAGAAGCGGATAAGCTATCTGCTCAAGTAGAAAAACTGCACCGTAAAAAGCTGCCAGTGGGAATACCCTGCCTGGGTCCAGTGCAATACCTCCTGAGCAAGGCAAAAAGACCTCTAACAAAGCATCCTACTTCTCCACTTCATTCCTGCAGTCCACAGTCACCCCTGAGCTTTGACTGCTCCAGCATACAAGCTGTGATGGGATGTTCAATCACTGCTGTGAGAACATGTGTCACTTCATTTCAGTCACTGTCCTCTAGGCTGGCATCTCAATCTTGTGATGAGCATAGCAGATCTGCTTAAAATGATGGTATTTCCAAGAGAGCCTGAAGGATACATGTATCCGCCCTGCAACTGGGTTGCAGGATCAGGAAATGAGATGGGCAGTGTGCTCTAGAAGGGATGCATCTGCAGATGGCTTTTCTATCTTGAAACACTGAAATCAGAGTGTGACAGTCGTGCTCCATTTTTGTACTCATTGACACTTCCCTTCTCACCAGACCATTCCCCATGGTGTGCAGGGGAGCCCTGTAGCACCACAGGGCAAGAGGCATGACCTACCTCCTGGCCAGCCCTCTCCCTTGGCATGGCCATCACTGTTGTGGGGCCACTGAGGTCAGGAGGGTCCCTTGGAAGAAGATGCTGTGAGAGCTGGGGTGAGGGAAGCAGCTGGCACGGGGGTGTGCAGGAGCAGTGGGCAACACTTGCTTATTGCCGGTATTTTAACGCAGTAGGTTTTCCTATTGCAGTTTAACCGTGATGTCTCTCAATTTGGTAGAGCTGGGTACTGCAAGTATCCAGTCAACTTATGCAATGCCTGGTATCCATGGAATCTCTGGCATGTCTTGCTTCTTGGTGTAAGGATGCTGTGCATGATGTGCCAGATCTCTGCTATGGAAAGGACGATCTTGCTTGAACCTGCTGAACCTCTCAAAAGCCAGCACCTCAGCCTCTTACACCACTGCTTGGTCCCTCTCTAGCTGCAGCTGAAGGAGATGTGAGCAGGAGGTGAAGGCAGGGAAGAGGGCAAAGCATAACCAGCCTGAGGCATTGGCTTTGTAACTCAGATTTGACAGTGACTGGGCTGGCTGGGGGAGAAGAGAATCACAAAGACACAGTGTCTGGATCTCTTTTTGCAGGTGGAAACTCCATATTGGCAACAGCCATCTCCCAGGTTGATGCTTCAACTCTACACGCACCCACTCTTGCTTTTGGGATGTAAGCTATTCAGGATGGGTGTGCAGGGGACCTTCCTCACCCAGTGCAGGCACTAGTGTTAAAAGGCTGATCTCTGTTTAATTGACAGGGAGCGGGTCTGCCAAACTGAACTAGGGCAGCAACCTAGCTTAAACGCACTATTTCATTTCTTCTCTCCACTGAACCTCTCGAGAACCTCCACACTTGGTACTTAGGCACTTGAGAGAGGCAGCTCCATAGATTTAGTTTGCTGTGCTGCATCAGAGACACTCACGGTGCCATAATCTAGTGACAACTATCTAATGCTAATAAATGAACAATAATCTGGGATTGCTTTAAAATGTGCAGTGGTGATAAACATTTATTTTGTTACAGACAGCTTTTATGACAGCAGCTCTATTTATGTCAGGGTATAATTAAGTAGTCTGTGAAGATGTAGTCACGGCATAGGATGATTCCCATATTACTCTAGACTGGCAGGCTTTTAAAAGTCTCTTGGGCCAGATTCTTTACTTCTTTGCACCTCATATCATCAGTTCTGCCAGAGAAAAAATCAATCTGATCAGAGCAGTCACTTTGCAACAGAGATTACTTGGTATGGTGAGAAGCAATGAAGATGCTGCACTGCACTGCTTTCAGTCCTTCCCCAACTTAATTCTTCATCTATTTAGGTCTTTCTCTACTGTCTATTCAAGAATTGCTGGTTAATGAGATTATTAACCACTGACCCACTCTCAATCTTAATTATAAGTGGGTTTTTGTGGCAGACTGGCAAAAAGAAGAAATTTTAGGCACCCTTGAAAATAACATCATGTGTCTGAATTTGATCGCTACTTTTCTTATTATGAGTATATTCTGTGTTCTCACTCTGCCATCACTTTCCCAATGCAGATGAGCATAGATATTTGGAAAGTAATACAGAGCACTATTGAAAAGAATAGTTAAAAAAATTGTAATAAATGAATTAGTAACATGAATTAGTAACATTAATTAGTCAGCAGCCTACTTCGTAGACACAAAGACTGAGTGGACCCTAATCACTGGGACTTTTAATGCCTGTCTCAGTGCTATGAGAAGATTTTTTTTACCGTAACATAGCAAATTACTTCAGCGTAAGCGTAACTGAAAGCATGTGAGTATTCCAAACGAAATGAACAGGTCTTTAGCATGTTCTGAAGCACCTACTGGGTATGGAAAATAGTGTTCCCAGAACTGAGCTTTTTCTTTGCAGAATTTAAGTTTTAACCAATGTTTAATTATAAAGGCTTATATTTCAGACAGTTTATAGATAAAATACCACTATATGTATGACTGTTTCACAACAGACATTGAAGTGAATGTGCAGAGGGAACACATCATACCGCATAAGGCACCCACGTCTGTAATTAATAACGTGTTTTGTGGAGCTTGTACTTAACTGAAACATAAGAGAAAATTGCTTCAGGAAACTAAAATATGCAAAGATGCATAGCAAGCATTTATGGTGGCCTCAGTTGTACGAAACATAATAAAAGTGTAAAACACCTCCATCTGGTTTAAATAAATTGAAGCGTGTGTCCTGAGTTAATGAAACACACTTAGCAGAGAGCCGTTCCTTCTCCTGTTGTGAAGCTGGGAGGTAGCGTCACCTCACGCTCCAGACAAGGGAGTAAGGCCCCTCTTTTGAGGATGTGTGTCAATATTTCCAGATGTGGAGCTGTGTGGTCAAGGCTACCATGTTGTATTTTTAATTCTGGTCGCTGACTTGCTGCAAGGGAGCGTGCATGGGCAAACTCTTTCTACCAACCAAGACATGTGGAAGCCCAAATCTGTGTCTGCAAGTGGCAGAAGTGTTTACACCCAAAATCAACAGAGTCACTGGAGGGGACTGACTCTGTTCCCTAGTGGTATGGAGACAGGTGGTGTGGGCCTGAGGTCCTGCAAAGTTGAACCTACGCCTGAGCACCACTCTGAATGCAGTAGGGACCTAACCTTTCCCATGGAAAGTAAGCACCTGAACAGGCTGAATGCAAGTGGAAATTTTCTGTTTATGTGAAACTATTTTCCCTACATGAAGGAAACAGGTCAAACTGTTTGAGCTGTAGACTGTGCAGAAACTCCCTGTCCCAGCGGTGTGAAAGGGGCCCTCAGACACTGGGAAGGATTCCTTTGGCATAGGGTGCAATTCCCTGAAGGGCTCTCATGCCTTAGCAAGGTCAAGAGATTGGGAGAAGGAGGGATTTGAGTGACTAAAGAGAACTGTTATTGCTACAGTCCTACAGTGTGATATTATTATGGTAATAATAGTTTGTAAAAAAATCCCTGAATTTATAATATTTTATAATACTGTTACACACATTGAATTATTGCAGCTGGTCCTGGAAGCAAGTCATAAGCTCCCTGTGGTTGGAGCCAGGCAGACTGCTGGGATTTTAAACCTCCTTAGTGGTAGTCACAGTTGAAGAGATGGTAGAGACTTTGGTAGGCTCTGTGTTATCCTTCTCTTCCTAAGAACAAAAGCAATTAAATGTAAAGCAGCAGGCTCTTACCTTCTGCTTTCTCATAAACATATGATAGTCTCTCATATATCAAATGAGTACTACAGCTAATAAAAATTTTAATATTTACAAATATATTTTTTAAAACCAGCAAGTTATTGACCTTGACTTTTCAAGATCTTTTAAATGCACGTACCAAAAATATCGCACTACATATTTCCTGAACAATTGTAACTCTGCCTCTGACTCAGTTCTGCCTCAGGGTGGAAAACTGCTTGAGGCAATGCAACAACTACGCTTTTTCAAATTCATTGCCAATTCTTTATCAAGGAGACTTTTAGGTGAATCAGATAAGGGCCTGACTGTACCCCTTAAAACCAGACTCTGCGTGCACATTCAATTAGTTTGTGTGAATGCAATGCGTAAGAATTCAATTAAACTCATCTCCCAGTCAATACGCCTTACCATTTCCTAGTCTAAGAGTGATTATTTGAAAAAATCTGTGGGGTGCAGAGGAGGAGGGAAAAAATACAACATTTTATGAAATC